>JAYMTN010000906.1:0-14323 GCA_036897425.1 Erodium trifolium | reverse complement strand
GATCAAATTGAGCCATCTTCAGAACTATAGGCACAATTATAGGGTCTGCACCAAGCTTCTCTTTGTTAACAGGATTGTTTTTATCTGTCTCAGTCTTTCTGACAGTTTCACCTACATGACCAGAAAAGCAGTAAAGCTAGCTAAGTTTATCAGTAAATGATTTGAATTGATACCCATATTAAAAGTTTTAGCAGAATCCAGAGTTGGAGTTAACCTTTACTATCAGGAGCCTTTCCTGCTAGGTCAATAGATCCCAGAGTGTCTGAGACTTTATTCACCAGGTCAGTAGATATCCCTCCTCCTGAGTCCACATCCCCAGAACAGGAGTTGTTACCCTCACCATGACTTCCACCACCCACAGAACTATTTTCCGTCTGTCTTGTAGTATCTGCCTCTTTTCCTGATGTGCTAGCTGGTGCTTTATTTCCCTCATCCATCAAATAAATGCTTGGATCTAAATGTATTCCCTGCCACAGTTATCAAAAAGTATAAATCAGCCAAGAGAATCTGCCAAAGTACAGTTCCCTTTTCAACAATTCAGAAGTAGACAAAGTACCCTCTTGGTCTGTTTTATAAGATAGGACATTTATTGACATCTGGGTTTGGACTATACTAGGTCTATGGAAATTGATAGTATTGGATTCTCTACAAATTTATGGTGAACTCATGTTCTCAAGCCAACTTTATTTGTTTACCAAATAAGTTTTTGAGACCATATACCCGCACAACATACTTTGATCTAAACTAATATGTTGGTTGGCAAGCTTACTTTATATCCTTATGGGAAGAGAATCTTGTAAAATTTAAGTCTCGTGAAGGTAGTGAAGCAGTGTAACAACCTTATATGGGCATAACCATTGTAGTATGGTAATTCTTCATACATGTACTCGTGTGAAGTGAAAGGAGAAAACTATGAAACAACCCATGAACAGAAAGCTACTTCTAGGGCTAGATTTTAGATTCCTTATCCTCCGACCTAATAATCTGTATAACTAATAAACATACCTCAATTATGATTGATTTTCCATCTTTCATTGCTTTCTTCAAATCGCCAGCCAAACCTAGGAAGCAAGTTACACTCAAACATAAATCATTTACCACTGTGGTTGCAAATTAAATTGACAGAATTTACTAATAATTAATAATGTAGCATCAATTGAAAAAGACTTAGAAAATGTAAAGTCTAATGACTACCTTTACGAACAATTCTGCACTCTCTACAAAACTCAGTAATTAATTCCTCGGGGGAGTTGAAGTCCCGAGCCCATACAGGAGTGGATGTCAACGGTGCACTGAACCAGATTCAATTACAGAATAAGCATGCCAAACAAATTCCAAAATGAAAAGAGTTAACTTTAATGATTAATCAGTGATCAACAACTAAAGTTTGTTGCATACTCTGTCGATGTGCGTAACAATTCATATACCATATCTGTCTGTAACATTCAAAAACACATAGTTCAAAAGCTCAATCAGTGTACAGCCCACATAGACCACTGTAAAACAAAAGCAAAGGTCAAATAACTATATGAATGAGAAGAAAGAGCTAGACCTGTAAGACATTAGGCAAATTTAGCCTCTGAGCAAGTTGGGTAGCAATAGTAGACTTTCCAACACACGCCGTTCCACAAACAAGGATTACTAGTGGCACTCTTTGGTGATGAAAGCTAAATGTTCACAAAATAAAAAGAGGAATAGTTACATAATATAGCACCTTAATTTAATTTTCTAGAAACCAGTTCTTAACAATTCAAAAGAATGTCCGCCGGTCTTTTTGGTCACATAAGCTTACTCAGTTTTCTTCCAACTACTTCATTGCTGATTCCAATCCTATGTAATGATTTTTATTACTCATTTTCTTGGGGCATCATTTGACATCTATTTTATTTATTTATTTACTTTCCAAATTTCTCAAAGCGAAACTGTTCTTAAGTTCCAGCTTAAAACAATTCTTCGGAGACAAAACTAAACCATATGTTTTTATCTTGTTTCAATTATCCACCTCTTGTTTGTCTGCCTCTATAAATCTAGATCGACACATCATTTAAAGGTTCTCAAAATACAGCCCAAACATGCATATACTCCATTGTCGTGTAAATACAGCTTTCTTATGTTTAATTCACATTACTTCTAAGAAAACTTGTATGACCACAGAACTAATTATTACAGCGAATATTGAATGGTCTGCGATATTCAACAGAATAAAAAAAAATAGGTCAGTTGACCCTTTGAATGAAGTGCCACAGCAGTAATTTCCATACATGAAGAAAAAGTCCGAAGAGACTGACACAACTGTGAACTCAACATTGGAGAAGAATCATCTATAGGCTATACATAAAGATAAGGATATAGATGCTCCTGCTAACAGAAGTTTCTTTCCCACAATCTACATAGATAATTACACATCAAAAAGTGAATTTATAAATCATACAATATAAGTCCCAAAAAATCCAAGGGGCTAACAAACAGACAAAGAAGACAACTCAACATCTTAAGACTATTAACACCCTAACTAAGCTTACTGACCTGGTCATCATCTTATACCGATTTATGTACTCTTCCCCGTAACCTCGGCGCTCCATAAGCTGCAAATGGGAACCCATTCAAAGCTTTCATTGACTAAATCCATGTTTATGAAGTTCAAGAAATTAATTTTTACAATGCAATCATGTCATGGAAATCGACCGCAGAACACCAGTTATGATAGTTCGGCCATGTGCAGCGTAGACCTATCGAGGCACCAGTACGAAGGGTGGAGAGTATGAACTTAGGAGTCTTTAAGAGAGCACAAGGACGACCATAAAAGAGGTAGGCAGAAGTTATCCACAAGGGTTTGGAAGATAAGGGTATTGCTATGAATTTGATAATCTATTGTAGACAATGGAGAACAAGCATTCATGTGAATGGCTCAACGTGATCTGCGTTTGGCTCATGGAGCCTACCCCAATTGATTGGGGAAGTGGCTAAGTTGTTGCTGTTGTAATCATGTCATGGAAAAACATTTTCACCCACTCAAGAGGAAAACCTTTAGGGGTTCTTTTTCCCACTTAAGTATGTGAGGATTTTGTTATTGGCAAGTATCTGAGAATTGTATTATGGACAAATGAAAATTTACTTCAACTATTCTACTAAGCCCTCTCAAAGGTCCTGTGTGCCTGAAAAGATACAAGTTTTCATGCACAATGAAAAAAAATTTCATCTCTGGAATATTCTGACTGAACAAAACAAACATGGCTATCATCCTTGTGCAGTACTTTTATCTGGATCAGACAATTTTCTTTAACGAAAGCCTACCAGTATTTGAATCTGTTTATCATCCTCTTTATCATTTCATATAAGTTTGAGGAAGAAAATGAATATACTTTCAATAATGACCCCCTTCTGAAAGACAAGGAGCTACAATTACAGAACAAAAAACAATGAGGCTAACAATTACAAAACAAAAAATGAGGCTAATTGAATATATCTCTCAATTACAGACAAGGAGCTACAACTACCAATTGAAGGGTGGGTTAAAGATGAGGCTAACAATTGCAGAACAAAAACCAGATATGGTTCTTGAGGAACTATGAGATTTTAAATCAGCCATTCATCTGATTTAATATAAACTTTCTTTATACATATATTGAATATAAGAGGCCAATCATCTCTAGCACTGGCTCATCATTGTATACGACATACCTTAAAAAGATTAGCTTCTAAATCAGTTTGAGAACTGCAAAGCAATATGAACAGCGAAGTATCAATTACAAATAAGAAAAATCAGATCATCCAGACAAAAGATTATCAAAATATGTGAATGTGTGAGTGAAAGAAAGAAAGAAAGAGACACATACACATCCAGAAGGCTGTTGTCTATCAGAAGCTTTTTGAGTTCAAGAGCAATTTTAATAGCTACATGATTGGGGATCTGTAATCATTGAGAGATAATATAACAACTTCAAAATCCAGATTACATTTATCTTCTTAAACAAAGATTTCAACCTGAAAATAAGATCTAAAATTAAAAAAAAAATATTTAAAAACGAAAAAGTTAAACTACATTCCCTATCAAGACAACCTAATGTAATAATAGTGATAAGTATCCCCTCCATCCCAAAATGAGGCTCCAACTCTCCTAATTTGTTTATCCCAAAATTCTTGTATCAATTAGTCATAACCACTTGATGGGTTAGTACATGGGAGGAAATAGGGGGGCGTGGAGAGATTCAAACACGAACTCCACCAATCCTCAATTTTAGTTAGAAATCACACAAGACACTCATTTTGGGATGGAGTGTAAAACTTGTTACCAGCAATATCTGATGCCAGATCCCACATCTTCAAGAACCTCATTAACACCATAAAACTTGACATTAGTTAATTAAGTTTCAGAACTCATTTCTAACCGGGAGACTACTCAATTTGAAGTTTTTAACACATAATTTCACCAAAATAAATTAACACAATACAATAATTACATTAAAACAACAATTCAGTAACAGAAATAGAAAGGGTGAAGAGACAAAACCTTAGTTACTGTTAACATTCTGCTGAGCAGAAACCTGGAAAGAACATAGTAGTGATCAGCGTTATCACCTAACCAAACTTTAACCTGTAAACAGAAGAACAAACCGATCACAAAATTGAATTTGAACTCAACTTGCATGGTGATTTTCTTCCTAAAATTACACATCAATAAAAATTGAATCCGATTGTTTTCCTCGATTTTCTCGGGGACCAAACGTAAGGATAAGGAGATACGGGAGACCTTGACGAAATCATATTTGGAGGAAGCGTTGCGGGAGGAGAATCGAATGATCGGGGGAGAGGAATCTTTTGAATTTTCGGAATCTTCACCGCTGTTAGGGTTTGAGAAGGAGGCCACTCTCTTACCTTTTTCCTTCTTCTTCACTCTCGCAGCATCGTTCACCCTCCCGGTCTCGATCATCTCCTCCATGGCTTCGCGTTGAGCTCTGGTTTATGCTTCAGCTTATTACAGTAGTAGGAGTGTCTTCGTTTTTGCTCCTGTGGCTGTATCTGTTCGCTTGCACGTGCCAGGTACTCCCGTTTGATTCCCACGAACGACCAACAAGTGTTTTGACTTAGAGCATGCACGGTCTATAGAAATGGGGTTCCATTCACTGTACAGTGAGTCGCCAGTCGAGAAACGAACGGTGCGGAATTGAATTGTTCGGTTAGATTATTACTATTGAGGTTCTAAAAATTGTTAGGCACTAATAGTAGGTTATGGTCTTTTAAGGATTAATCGGGAACTAAACGGGAATTAATCGGATTGAACAATAAGGAAATGGGGCCTAAACAGAGCCTAATCGGGATTTTTAGAACATTAATTATTACGAATCGGAACTGAGCGGTTTATGAACCGCTCCAAACCAATCATAAGCAGTCACGTGGTGTTGGCATGAAAAAAAACATTTGTTGTCTTTGCCAACGTCTATTAACGATAATTATTATTTTTTCAAAATTGAATAAAAACAAAAAATGTATATATACCCCATAATAATGAATTTAACAAAATCAATGAAACAAAAAAAGAGTTGATGAAAAGAATAAAAATAATGAATTTTTAATGAAAACAAAATATTTATGAAAATTTTAAAAATGAAAAGAAATTAAAAAATAATAAAAATAAAAAAATCATAATAAAAAAATTAAACATTATAATGGTATTTTCGTACCTTTATCTTTTTGTTGTTCTTTTATATCCACTAAGATTCGAACTTGTGACTACAAAGAGAGGAGGGATATGGAGAGCTCTTTTCCATCACGCTAACTCAAATGTTTCATTTCCCAATTAATCATTTGAAAATAATAATAAAAACCAAAGAAATTCACTTCAAAAAGAGAGAATATTTTTTATGATATTTTAAAATCTCAAGAAAGGGGATTGTTTGTTTTAGATTGTTTTTCAGGAGTTTGTAATTTGAATTTACATTTGTTTCATACTGAAAATTTAGATTGTTTTTTTTTTCCGATGATACATGTACATATTTTAGGATTAATGTTTATCATGTATGCATCTTTGAAATGAGATTTTAGGTTATAAAATTTTATTCTTTCAAAAAAAAAAGTTATAAAAATTTATCGAGATTCCATATTATAGTCTAAATCCAAGCTCAGTTTTATCATAAAATATCAAACAATCTCAAATTCTAGGTTTTAGTCTTAGTTCTCTTAAAACATAAAATGTGTATTCATCTTTTTCCATTAGCAGACTGGATTTTCTTAGTTAATTTCTTCTAAGAACCAAAAACTACTTACAAACAATCCTATTTATTGAGCATCATATAATAAACACATATAAACGTACCTTGACGAAATCATATTTAGATGATTCGCTTCGATAAGATAGAGATTTTGTCATTCTGTTAGGAGGTCGAAGTGACGAAGGGGAATTGATAAAATCTCCATTACTGTAACGGTCTTCTTCATCGATATTGGAATAAGAAACATCCAAAACTTCAACTTCTTTACCTTTCAACATCACTCTAATTTCTTTGCTTTGTTTGTCTTATGCTCTCTCCTTTTTTTGTTGTGGTTTTAGATCTTTCTCTGTTGTGGATGTGGTTATTGTGATACTTTGTTCCTCCAGATTATGTGTGGAACCTAAAATTATGCGTGGACTTGCAACTATAAGTCAAATGTAATCACACATCTAGTAATTTTTACCAAGTCATCCTCCATGTGTCTTGTCCATGATAATTACTATTTCTTTTATGCTTGTTTTTTTTTTCTTCCTTTTAATTACTTTTTGTTAATCTGTGTTCCATGTTGTTATATCCCAACAACCTGACATTAACAAATTAGCTAAATTCGAGCAAAATAAAATTGTTTGATTCAAGGTATAGATATTCACATGAACAATTTGTCATTTCTTTGGAATTCAACAGAGGAAGAGCATGCAAGTAATCAAATTTATGTAGTTGAGCCCATAACAAAGATCAGAAAATGAGATATCAAAATATTTAAGCCTTTTCTGGTTCAAAAAGTTGCATCATGCTGAATTAAAGATGGATTCAACATTGTATATAGCATTCAATAACCAGAACCATGGGACTATTTCAATTAATATCCGGCAACATGGTACAGAATTGTTCTTCTCTAATTAAAAGGTTCAGCTAATACAAAATAATGTTATATACCATGTGGATTCTAGTATATAACAAAGTAGCAACATGGAACCTAAAAGTGTTCTTAAAAAAATGTACACATCTCTTCTCATGCCTTGGCATTATGGAAAACAGATTCAGAATCTTGCCTCCTAAGTCCTAACTCAAGAACAAAAAGTAAGCCAAGTTAAAAGTGCAAGACACTTGAATGTCATTTATTCATGGTTGTGTTAATCCTTCCTTTGCAGCCATGAGTTAGCACCTAGAGGTTGATGGTTTTCTTGAAGAACTTGCTACCTTTATTTCTGATGCCCGTTCCCTCCAGATATGAGGAGAGAAGAGATCTAGTTTCGGGCCTCCATTTCAACTCCTTGAGAATGGAGAACAATGTTGAAAGTGAAGGCGAGACTTCAGCGTCTTTTATGGCGTTACACGATACAACTCCGAGACTTTCAAGATCGCTCCAGTTAAGAATTACAGACTCCAGACCTTCTGTTGTCAGCAACGAGCATGATTCTAAGGATAGGAACCTCACCCTCCTGTCAACAAAAAATCAGGACCGATTAATCTTCAACCGCATCACTTTTCCAACAAAGATCACTTAGAAATAGTTTTGTTATGTATGTGTGTGGAAAATGAAGCATTCGAATAAATGTTCATGGAAAATTGATGTAGGAAGCTTGGCACGGTTGAAAACCCATTAGCACATCCCTTAGGAATGCTCACCTAGCAGATTCAATGAGGAAGAAAGTGGATAATTATAGCCATAATTCAGCGCAAGTACATACACTTTTTTAAACCAAGTACTATTTATTATTGTACTCATATGCATTGCCAGACAACAGGTTACTTATAAACATCTGCCGGAAAATGTAGAATTAGACAATAGTAGAAACCATCGAGATAATGCATTGGAAGACTACTTCGATAGCAAAACAAAAAAAGAAATCTTTTAATATGTCAATGCCCTCACAGAAATAAGTATGTCAATAGTAAAAGAAAAAAACAAGTGTAAAGATATTAACTACAGAAATGAAACCATAAAGAGCATTTCTCATCATTTGCATTCAAAAAGTTAATCTAGATTAGCATCAGCTAAATCAAACAACAAAAGCAAGATATCCCTTACCTGCAGATACTTGCCAAGCTGAAGGATTCATTGTCCAATCCCCAACAGTCTTGAATAACAATCTCTCTCAGGCCCTGGCACACCATGAACAAAGCTCTCAAGCTCCCCTTATCCCGAATTTGGCACTTGTGCAGATGCAACCGTTCGAGGGTTGGGCAAGAACCTAAATACTCATCAGGCCCTGGGGATGAATCAATGGACCTGCATGACTGAAACCTCAAAGTCTTGAGATTTTCACAGTAAGATAGCCCTGCCAACCAACCACCTTCCATCCTGTGACCAGACAGTGTCAGCTCCTCCAACATTTGGCAACATTGCCCAATTGCCTTAATCCCATCAAAACTTCCCTCACATCCACCAAGCTCGAGCTTCACCAGCCTCTTACACCCTTGTGCCAGAATTGTCAACCCTATATCTGAAAACACAGAACCATACAATCCATCCATATTTCCAATCAATTTCAGAATCTGCAGATTGGCACAAGCTGCAATTCCTCTAAGGACATTATCACCGCACCTGTGCAGCTCCAGCTCCTGCAAAGTTAAACACTCCTCAGCCACACACAATATCCCCAATTCACTAGCCCCAATCGCCTCAAGCTTACTCAAATTGGGACAACCACTGGAGACAATCCTCAACCCTTCATCAATCACTTCACTTGACAACATATTTTCCTCCAAAACCCTCCAATTAGGCGAAAACCTAGAACCCAATTCCACCGAGAAAGCTCCACGATGCATCAAAACAGCTGAATTTTGGGGACGAACGACACACCCATGAACCAAATTGACATGGGTGAGATTAGGGAATCTCGTAATCATCCTCCCAGACTCGAGAAAGTTCCAATCGAGGACCTTCACGGACCGAACCAGACGGCCCTGCAGATTGAGCCATCGCTTGCATACTAGAAAATTGTGGTTCCACTGGGAAGCTGGGAGTTTGGCGAAGACCCGGAGGAGAATGTCGTCGGACAAGAGGAGGGTAGGGTCGATTCCGGCGAGATCAGGGACCAGAGCTTTAGGGTTTTTGTTCGGCGGGAGGGATTGCAACTGCATAGCTTGGATTACATGGTTGAGGGACTTGGTGTTCTTGAGCCAGATGTCGGACCACCCCGACGGCCGCTTCGTCGACGGCGACTCCGTGCCTGGGTCCGGTCCCTCAGCCGGAAACGACATGGTTTTGCCGCTCCCGCAACGTGTCTCGTTTTCGTCTCTCAGGTCTCTTGGATTCTCGTAAACAAAAAATGAAATCTCTCTCTAGCCACAGGGGAAATTTTCTCTCTAGCCAAACGGGGTTTCAGTTTCTCGGAAACTGGGACTTGTCCGTCTCAAATTTCTTATCTCTGCAACGAGTCGTTTTGTTTGAAGCCCAGAAATTTGATTTTTCAAACGGAATGGTAGAGAGAGAAGGAAGAGACTCTGAACATACATTTAAATTACTTTTTGTTCTTATGTGGAAAGATTTAAATTATTATCCATCACTATTCAGAAAAAAGGTTTATTTCAATAATTGGTTTGGTTTTTTGGAATCAGCATTTTATTTACAAAATGCCTATAAATTCCTGCCAAATCCAACTATAATGAAAATGATATAACAAAAATGAGGATATGATTAGTACCTTTAACCTTTTGTCAAACCCGCTTAAGGACTCAGTCTCTGTTTATTTGACCTGATTACATTATGATGGTATGAGCTCTAGATTTCATTTTTTTTTATCCGAACAACCTTTTTTTCAAATTCCAATCAATCTTTTCTTTCTGTTACAAATTTCCATTTCAATTTAATTATAGTTTGATAATTTGTTTTGATTCAATTCCAAAACTTGGAACTACTCACTTTTTTCAGTTGTTAGGATTCTTTTTTCAAATGCTCGCTCCCTCTTCAAAGCCATTTCCAGACCTCTGCCTCCTTTTGATCACCATTCATTCGCAACCGTCTATCCCGATGATCCTTATTGTGTTCCGATTGCATGTTTCGTCGACCCTCCATGGTCCGGTCGCTGAGGTGGGGACCGTGGATCACACCACGAGAAGACATCTCAACCCTCACTACACACCGCTGCCTCCTCCCAAACGAGATGTCCTACGCCTCGCTAGTGAATCCTCAACCCATGACGGGCCCTTCAGATGTTGGCACCATTCCGGAGGTATTACACGGAGAAAAAGGATGAACCCTTCCTCAAATGGATGTCGCATGACGTTGTCGTGCGTGATAAGGCTCGGGGATCCAACTGAGCACGATCCATGGCCCCCCCACGATCACACCCCTATCGGTGAGGAACCAGCACCGAAACCTACAATGTCCGCCGCCCAGAATCCATGATATCCGAGTGGATCCGAGAGGAGGACCATACTCCACCTACAACACCCATGTAGGATCGGGTCTCCCGCCCACTAGAACCCTGCCCGTGAAGGCTTATCCACCATCATGAGCGGGTGATTGGTGAATAGACTATTGAAGGATGGGAGGAACAGGTCAATAGCCGATCATCGCGGGTAACGACCATGATGTTGTAGATCCGTGTCATTGTGGATACTCGTCCCTGCATAACCCACATGGGTAGCGATCGCCGTCAACCCCAAGCCAATGCCGACTTATGGAACGACGAGACAAACCCATCTTCACATGCACCCCTGGTGAACAGGTGGAGGAGCCCCAATGGTACCTCTACTCTACTGAGTCGGATGGATTCGATACCCCTACCCAAGGCAATCTGGACTATACTAACGATGCCAAGGAGGTTGGCCCCGATGGGGGCATCAACGAGGCACGGTGAACTGTCTCGTGGTTCACCATGAGACATCTAGAGAAACTCGGGGTGACTAAGATGAGCCACACCCCGACCATTGCGGATCAGACACCTTCTGCTGTCATCCTCCTCCTTTCCCTGGCATACTCCTCGGACGACTGTTACGACATAACAAGACCGTTCAAGTCAAGACGAGGAAAGTCTTGTGGATTCACAACGCCAATCACGAATATGGAACCACCCCCTAACCTCCTCTTGGGTATCATCAGACACTTAGTCATATGATTAGTGTTTCGACCGTTACTGAAACTGTATTTCATCTTATTCGTTTATATTCTCTTTTATACTATTCAAATGATCTTTTCATTTCTCTATCAATAAAATTTTGTTCCATATACTAATTTTTTTTATAAATTCTGGATAAATGGATAACATTGGCAGCCATCATAGCAGTCACGTGACCACGGTTGCACTGGTCACGTGTTTGGCTAGCACACATTTATACTCGGGGATAATAAAAAAACATGGGGTGTGACTGTGAACTGTGATGGCCCATAAGTCCTATATGGGCTTGAGTTTCATGTTTTAAATCCCCAATAAAGCCCACAAGTTCTCTTTTTTCTCAAGGCTAATTTACATCCCACATACTTCATGATTTTAAGTACTTTACCTATATAGACTCTTTGTTGTATGTTCCCCTATTGGAGTCTCGGATCTCCGGTATAGGTGGTGGGCGCTTTTGGCGTTGTGATCGGTCGGGTCTTTTTATCGGCGATTCTCTTCGAAAAGTCGATAAGAAAGACCGACTTGGTAGTGGGTTTTTAGGCGCTGCGTCGCCCTCTTTGAGAGCTATCATCTTGCTAGTTATTTCTCGGATTTCCGAAAATAACTGGTGGATGCAACGCTTGTATGATTTCGGTTGTATGGTCTATGAAGATTAATGCGAATCTTTATTTCAAAAAAAAACTGTTATGGCATGTTTACTAGTAGGGACACCTGTAGAAAAATTGTAAGAAACCAAAGCAACATAGCATTACACAGCGGAAGAACAAAACAATAAGACAATTCGCTTCTCCTATACATACCGATCCCCACCGTTTCAAAAATAACAGAGTCCTATTTATTCACTCCACATCAGGCTTTCTGTGGGGCTTGGCCTTTTGAAGCATGAGCACGACGTCCCTCATGGAGGGCCGGTCCGCCGGATTCCGGCTAGTGCAGAGCAGTGCAATGCTCAGCATTTGCTTCATCTCCTCCCTCACCGGCGCACACGACCCTCCTGCGTTTTTGTCCAAAATGTCGTCCACGCCATCTTTGCCCTTCATCTTTGCCCTCACCCAGTCAACGATGCTGTTCCCTTCTCCGAACTCCGCCGTCACCGACTTCTTCCCGCTCACTATCTCCATCAGCACCACCCCGTAGCTGTATATGTCACTCTTCTCGTCCACCTGCAACGTGTACGCGTATTCTGCAACAACCAAATTAGTAAACAATATCAGCATTAATTTTTTAATTAAAAATAAAAAAAAACGTACGTACCTGGTGCAATGTAGCCGTAGGAACCGGCGATGACGGACATAGACTCGTCATTCTGAATCAACTTAGCCACTCCGAAATCGGCGACTCGAGCCTCCATCTCGCTGTCCAGCAAAATATTGCTCGGCTTCAGGTCGCGGTGCACGATCACCGGATCACAGTCGTGGTGAAGATAGCATATCCCCTGAGCAACACCGAGCGCGATCTTGTATCTCGTCATCCAGTCGGCCATCTGGTTATGTTCCTTGTTCTTCACGTGCAACATGTTGTCCAAATTACCGTTGGGCATGTACTCGTACAGCAGCATGGTGCACTCCCTGTTGCTGCAGCACCCTAACAATCTCACTATGTTCCTGTGCCTCACGTTCCCCAGCACCTCCACCTCCGCCAGCACCCCTCTCCGCCGCCTGATGTTCTCCTTCGGCTTCCCCCACAGTTTCTTCACCGCTATGATCTCGCCACCTGGCATCTCCGCCTTGTACACCGTCCCAGCCGATCCCATCCCTAGTATCCTGTCGTTCATCGATAAGCACTCCACCACGTCCTCCGCGCTGAAGTTCAGCCGCTGGAACGCCGTCAGCTTCCACGGCCCGACCTCCCGCTCGTCGGCGAATCGCCGCCGGTACTTCGCGTGGAAGCACCGGCTTCCGGCGATGAGGATAAAAATCCCGAGCCCGAACGCCGCCGCCATGATCCACACTATCGCTCCGGCGGCCCTCTTCGGCTGCTGTTTCCGGTCCTCCTCGTCGCCGGTTTCCGGTGTATCGGCGGCGCACGGCTTCGGCAACACCCCGCCGCAGAGTCCCTCGTTGCCGGAAAACGACGACGGGTGTAAGTTCTGGAAGGTTGTTCCTCCTGACGGGATCGGTCCGGTGAGCAAATTGTACGATACATTGAAGCTCTCTAAGGTAGTACAGTTATCGAAATTGGAAGGAATCGTGCCGGTGAGGAAATTCCGGGACAAATCGACGTCGGTGACCGACGGGAGAGTCGAGATCTCCCAGGGGATTATTCCGGTGAGCAAGTTCTGCCTCAAATTCAAGCAAATCAACTTCTCGCAGTGACCGATGTCCCAAGGAATGCTGCCGTTGAGAGAATTCCCCTGCAATTCGATCTTGTAGATGCTCCGGCAACCGATAAAATCGGGTATTTTCCCGACGAGTTTGCTCGAACTCGCCGAGAAAATCTGAAGATTCGGCGCGTTCCATATGCTGTTCGGTAGCTCGCTCTGAAACGAGTTCTCTGAAATGTTGAGGTACTGTAACTGCACCGCATTGCCGAGATCGGCCGGAATTTCGCCGCTCAGGTTGTTCTTGCTCAGGTCCATGAACGTCAGGTTCTGTAGCGACCCGAACCCGAAAGGAATAGACCCGCTTACCATGTTGTTTTGGATCCGAAACCTCACCAGCGAAGTACAATTGGCGAGCGATGCGGGCAATTCCTGACCGAAGCTGTTGGAGAAGAGGATGAGTTTCACCAAATTCTTGCCGAAACAGAGATTCGGAGGAATCGGACCGTTGAAATAATTAGACGAAACGTCCACTTTCCTCAGGTTTCCGTTCAATCCCAATTTCGGCGGGAGAGATCCGTTGAACGAGTTGTTCCAGAGATTCAACTCGGTTAGATTCGGCAACTCGCCGATGACCTCTGGCACTGCGCCGGTTAACTCGTTGACCATCAAGTTGAGACTCACCAGTTCCTTCATGGAAGTGCCGAAGTCCGCCGGAATCGCGCCGGAAAGCTGGTTGTCAGACAAATCGAAAAACCTCAGAGCCGTCAATTTCGTGAAAGTGGCGG
>JAYMTN010000905.1:0-14330 GCA_036897425.1 Erodium trifolium | reverse complement strand
CGGACCATGCACGGTGTGGCGTGCATGGTCCGAACCACGCACCGCATCCGCACGGTGCGTGGTTCGCACGATGTGGATGCTCTAAGAAAGAAAAGGAGTAGAGTAACTGATTAAGGCGCCTGGATAGAAATTCTCATAAGAAAATGACAGCTAATTCTGTCATAATTGTAAAAGACAAGCTTCTTTATTTACCAACCATAGTTTAGGCTTGTACGACGTATGTGCTTGAATTGTAGTCAGTCGCTACACTCCAAAACCCCTTCGTAGTTCGTACAATTATATTAGGTTAAACTAAATTAGGTCATCACATACTTTGTCAAGATGTTAAAGGTGGAAGTGACATAACCCATATCCTCACCAACAAGACAATAAGATAAAATGAACCAAAGTATTTGGAACCTCACTTACACAAGATGGTTTAAACAAAATCGAAAGGTTCTTCACCTTGTGTTAAGAGTCTTCCCTCAACCATAAACTCCCTCGTACTATCTCATCTAATGATTTAGGAACAGTGAACACATACTGTGATATAATTCACCAAAACAGTATCTAATTAACTTTCGATAATTTAAAAATTACAAATTTATATGAGAGCCATCAGAGTAATTTTGGAGTAACTTAGTTGGTTCCTCTCATATATGGAAGTATAGAAGAAAAAAAAAACTAAAGTGTCCATGCAAACACCAGTAACTGGAAATTTAAAATTAAATGTAGAATGGTGCGTATTTAGTTGAAGTATTGTATACAGCATTCAAAACATGATTTCTTTTAGGTTGAAACCTACTTGCCACTTTTCCCATAGCTGTCCCTAAGAGTAACTGTCCGGTTGAATACAAGTTTTTCACACGTAGAGTCCTTGTCAACCACAAAATATCCTGCACATTTACAAAATGAAAATGTAATCCTTTCCAACAAGTACATCCATGACAATAGTTCAAAGCTAACCATCCTCCTAAGAACCTGCACACCCTTATTACTCTTTCTAATAACAATTATTACCTTACACACTACCCAAAAATGAATTACATCTACTAGCATGTTCCACATTTTAAGATTTCAACTAAAATATTTATAAAAAAAACAGTTTCATGGGTTCAGCAAGTTATGCATATAATGGGAGTTTGACTTCCAGATTTTCATAATCATTTGAATGGTATAAGTAATATGCCAACAGGTGACGTAGAAACAAGTAAATGAAGTGCCACCATCCACAACTTATTGTCAACACTCAAGCAAACATGAAGAAAATATGCCTATGCCTTAAAAGCAATTGTTCCCTTGCAAGACTATCGATACACGAGTCACTGAACTGGACACGCATTTGCATGTATGATATGTGAAATGAAAGAAGAAAAGTTAAGACGTGTAATTTACCTAGTCTTTCAAACTGAAAACTTTCCCCAACTGCAGCGCTACGGAGTGCAGGTACAGCATAAGCACTAGACATTACCACTTTGGACTGTGGATTCAGATCACCAAGCCAGTCATCAAGTTCAGCAGGATTCTGATACCAAACATAGAAACCTTGTAAGAGCTCAACATATTTTGATGAAAGGGGCAAGCTCAAAAGTGAAGAAATGATTGCCAACCTCAGAAAGGAATAACTTGTCAAACAATCTGACTTCCACCTTAAGCGGTTCAACTCCCGGGGAAGCTTCAGAAACCCAGTGAAGAACACCCTTAAAAGATAACCAACAAAGAACACTTTTAACTTTCTGGCCATCAAAAAGCACTCACATCACATCTAAGACTACCAAATTCCAGAATGATAGAACAACCTTTGGTTTTGTCTTCTTTTCATGATCATACTCTGCTCGGACCTCAAGGACAGTCTCATTATCATCAGCCAGGATTACTTCTGTACATTTTATAGGGAATGCATATCTGTAGACATGAAAAGGGTCTAAATTTCCAACCTAGATCATCATAGGTCATTATTCACATATAATTTTAATTCATACATACCTGAGAAGAACAGATTTACCAGGAGCAAGCCCATAGTAATCTTTAGAATCTTTCATCCGGAAATCAGTATGCTCTATGTATACAACATTCGAGAATGGGACCTAAACTCGTGAATAAAAATTAATGATAATCAGAAGAGACAACATCAAAACCTGAAAACTTAATTGTACTGAAGTTGAAGAAAGCGTCCATATCTAGTTGAAGATTAAGCACAAAGTAACTAAAGCAATTTCCTTAAAAGTCAAAAAATGTAGTAGTCAATATTTTAATGCATTTGATGTACAATATTCAAGTTAAAAAAAAAAAATGGGACTTTAGTCTTGTAAGAACAGTACCTTGTAGAAGGCAGATGCATCCTCGGTAGCATCCGGCCATTTCTTAGCATCAAGAGTCATAACTGTACCAGCTTCGAGATTTGTAATGACAACCTGAACACAAACAAATGGTCAGTTTGAAAATGTTGAATCCTATAGCAAAAACGTAAATAAGATGCATACCTTGAGCGGTTGCGTGACAACCATCATCCGAGGTGCAGTTTTGTTTAGTTCCTCTCTTATATGATACTCAAGGCGACTCAAATGAATAATACTACAATCACTGCACCACAAGACAAGAAAAGATTATGATCATAGACAATACTAAATCTTCAAACCATTTTACTGTATACTTGGTATCTAAGAAATTCACCTTCGGGTGATTCCAATTCCTCTAACAAATGTATTTATTGCTTTTGAAGTCACACCCCTACGTTGTAGACCAGCTAGTGTCATTAAACGAGGGTCATCCCAACCATCAACCCACTTCTCAGTCACAAGGCGATTTAACTGTAACCACATACCACAGTTCAGATGATGGGAATGATTGATGAATCACAGAAAAGCATGTTTTTTAGTAGTTCAACCAAGTTTCAGTCTATGGCTCACCTTACGCTTTGACATCACAGTATTAGTGACATTCAGTCGCGAGTATTCCCATACATGAGGCTGGTAGAGGCTCAGTGCATGCAGCAACCAATAGTATGAAGCACGGCGTGTCTCAAATTCCAAAGTACACAGCTGCATAAAGTATGCCCAAAATTCTATAAGAACACGTCACAGTAAAATAAGAAGGGGGAGATAGAAAACAAGAAACAACTGCAGCAAAACTGACATTGCCTATCAGGCAGCATGGAGGATACATAAAAATGGAACTTGAAGTTTAATGAAATAATAGAGAGCACTCTAATGGGCGTAGCTGCATAAAGTATGCCCAAAATTCTGGAAGGACAGATGGAAGGATTGAGAACATGAAAGCACTGATTGCAAAGATATCATTTAAGATACTGGAAAGCTGACTTGCCTATATGAAAGTGTGGTGGATGCATAAGAATAGAACTTGAAGTTTAATGGAATAATAGAGAACCCTCTAATGGATCTTTTTCCCTCCCTCACACCATATATGGAGTTTTCAGACATTAGTATGTAAAAGTATGCAATTGGATAATACTTCTAATTAGGGTGAAGGAAAATAGAGCATACCGAATGTGTGATGTTCTCAAGAGAATCCACGATGCAGTGAGCATAATCATAACTCGGATAGATGCACCACTTGTCTCCTGCGTGTGGGTGAGGAGTAAACTGGAAGAGAACGTAACATTGTTAGTACAAGATGTATTAGAAAACTCTCATAAAACCAAAATAATAACAGTTTACTAAACTTGCCTTGATACGATATGCAATAAGATCGTACATATTAAAATTGTCACTTTGCATATCTTGCTTCATTCTGAGAGTTGCTTTGCCTTCCTCAATCCGTCCTTGCTTCATATCCTCAAAAAGTGCCAACGATTCTGTAATCGGTCTATCTCTCCAAGGGCTGTTCGTCTTCTTTTCCCTATATTCTTTAATCTCCTCAGGTGTCTATAACAAGCAGATACTTTAGTAACTTTGTCCAGCATGTGGATTAGTTGAGATACAACAAAAATGCTCAAAAATGCAAAAGGCAAGTTCTTAATCAGAAATATAAAAATAAAATAAAAAACACAATCCATAGAAGTACGTATAAAAATTTCAAACAATTTTGGACATGTCTAATAATTGAAGAACCTGGTGATCAACGTAAGCATGGCCCCTTCGTATTAATTCCACAGCCAACTCGTACAGATCTTGGAAATAATCACTGGTATAAGTGATCTGCAGAAAATATATCCAACTTAATACTGATATTGCCAAATCTAAGGCAGAGGAAGCACAACATCACAAGGCCTAAATATACCTTGAAAGGTTTCCAGCCCATCCACTGGACAATTTCTTGAATATGATCAATGTATTCTTTCTTCTCAGCCTCTGGGTTTGTATCATCGAACCTATAAGTGACACAGGGTGAAAATTGGTATTGAAATCAAAGTTAAACCAAAACTTCTTTTACCCTTCTTATTTGTAAAATCAACCTGAAAATTGCAAGTGACACAAAGATCTAAGGATCATAGTTCAAATAAGCTACAAAACAAAGGTGCTTGTCTGGAACTTTAGCCAAAATAGATCAAACACAAAACAGCTACATGCAACAACTTGATTTAAAAACGAACATTTTTTAATCACAAAACAAAAATATAGAGCGGTGCCAAAAATAGTCAATAGACATTACTCAATATATGATATTTGACTAAAAGATCACACTACAAACAAAGCAAAATGCTTACGAGAACAAGGCTTACCTCAAATAGCAGCATCCATCCCTCTCTTTCGCTAAGCCAAAGCTAACAAACATTGCCTGTATACAAGAAGAGGATTAATTTTAATCACAGTAAACATAAAAGGTTGCTTTAAAATTCAAATTTTGAAATATAGATTACCTTGGCATGACCAATATGCAGATACCCATTTGGTTCGGGAGGAAAACGAGTAAAGACTCTACCTCCAGTTACTTTTAAGTGTTTCTCTAGCATTTCTTTTGTGTTGCAACATCTAAGCACAGAACCCCCGCTGAAAAATATCTCTGTGTGCACCTGTTAACGCATCTTAATTAAATGCTTGAACTAATAACTATTTCAGAAATATTGAACATGAACATACTTCTGTTTACTCGTGGCGATGCCAACAAGCTCAAGTTGCATCATGTATTGCAGTGCATTAATATCTATTTTTTCAGGTATGACGTGGTTAAAAGGAGACTTTTTTTATGGTCAACAACATAATCTGATACAATGTAAATAAAAACAAGGCGACTGAAAAATCAGTAAGGGAAAACTTGCTTCAGCTCTCTACTAAAACATTATCTCTTTGAAGAATCCCATTTTAGTAGTGAGAATTAACTAATAACCTACTTATAATCATACATCCTTCATTTACCATCCAAATATGTACACAACCATTTTGTGATTTCCAGTACTACTCTATAGATTCATCAAATTTAGAACAGGAAACTATTAAAGGACACCTAAAAATTCCAAATGTGGCAACTCATAATGAGATCTGGGTAGTTACTTACCTTGGTATTTTCCTCAGGCTTAGGGAATATCAAAAATGGATTAAGTTCTTCTTCAGTTGGCAGTTCTGGAGTTTCAACCGCAACAGTTTTGGCCTGAACAAGTAGAAGTAAGAAACAAAGAGAATTAACTTGGCCTGCACAAAAGTTCAGATAAAATGCAAACCACAATAGAGTTTTCTCACCTCCACTTTAACAGGCTTCTCCTTCTTCTTCTTCACAGGTTTTTCATTATCTGCTGCAGTCTTTTCACCTAGTAGTTCATATAACTTGGCATCTACGATTTTCTATTAAGGATGCCATCAAAACATAAAATTCAAACAAAAATGTTCAATATCTTGGAAGTATAACACATACAACGCTACTATTTGTAATAAATTACAACGAGTATAACCTTGACAATCTTCGCATCAGCCCATGGAAGCTTCTTACGGATATGTGCAAATAAATCACCCACTAAAAACAAAACAAAAGATTGTCAACTTCAATCAGAATGAGAAAATGGGGACTTGGACACAAGGTAGAGTTCAGAAGTTCACGACCAAAATAAATTATAATGGGAGATCTCCATCTTACAACATTTTATCTTCTAACACAGTAACACTGACCATTCATCTCGCATAAAACCATATATGATCGCATACATGTTTGCACTCAAGTGATTTGATATGACATAATTATAATGAATAACAAAATTTGCTTTTATTCTTTTTGTAAGTAGTTATTACTTGTTATAAAATAATGTTATCACTGTTGGGGATATCATTTACAACACATATATTGACAAAAAAAATGTAGACGACTAGTATCATGATATTTACACACTAACCATTTGTTCTGTATCTTTGCTCCAAGATAGAATTCTTGTTCTCTTCAAAAATTTCATTAGCAGCCTGTTCAATATCTTCAGCAGAAACTTCAACTCCTGTTAGCAAGTACAGTGAGATTCTTAACGTGTAGAGGAAACTTTAACAATTCAAATAAAAGAAACAGAGACAAAGATAAGTTTCGACTCTAATCAGTACACAGTTACTGCTCCACCCCAGTCAGCATTTCTGTATCGAGAATCTCAAAAAAATATTCCACAAGACTAATGTAGCATCTACCACTCTCAAGGATAATTATAAAGCACAAAAGGAAGGGTAGAGAGAAATGAGAAGGATTCACCATACCTACTCCGCATGATTCTTCAAAATCACTCAATGTAAAACTCTCTGAACCAGTAGTTGAGAAAAATGAAAAAGCAGCATCCAACTGGGCGGGAGTTTTAATCTGCAATAATGCAACTAAGTAAGTTGAGTAGTGCTATCAAAACATTCTTTATGGAGATCATCTAAATTCGACTTCACAGGAATTAAAAACAACATTAAGGAGACGAATAATGGGGAGAATCAAGGGAAAAGTACATAGTTAGACGACCAAAAGTAGGAAGTAAAAAGGAAATAGTATACCGAACCTTGGTTGAAACTATGTACTTGAGCAATGTTGGACGATGCACAAGAGCATTTGCTGGGAACTTTGTAGTGACCTGTCAGAATGAAAAATTAGAAACGCATTCACCCAAGTAATGTTTTTTTTATAGGATTAGAAACACTCCATCTGATCCAGCGATAAATATACTCAGAAACTAACAACAAAGAACATCCTCAACCAAAGAAACAAATAAATGCATGATCTCGACAGCAACTTTCTAGCTGAATGTGTCGGCACACTAGGATTACATTACAGTAAAGCATGATATGAGGTAATGATTTGTGGAAAGCAACTGGAGCAAGATCCAACATAGCAATAATTATAAAATGCATCACAAAAACACTACTGTCCTAGAGAAGTTAAAAACAAATAGATCAAAAGATGTAAATCACCATACCGTGTATAGAAGATTCCCAATAGTTCGGTGGCATCCGTCAGTAACAGCAGCCTGATAACCAAATTTCATTTTAAACTAATGAAACCAGAATCATACCAGATTGAAAGAAAGAAAAAAGAGAGATTTGGAAGGGAAGCAATTAAACTGAGGAATTGAATTGCAGCCTTGATTGATGGAAAAATGAAAAAAGAAGGGTCCAATTGGGACATGCAATAGGAGTACCTCGTGGATAACGGCGGGGAGATTGGAGGTGACCTTGTTGTTGGCGACGGTGTTGCGGGCAGTGCGCTCGTCGAGGCCAATCTTGAGGAAGAGCTCCAGCGAGCTCTCGTCCTTGACACCTACCATTGATGTCGATTTGGGATGAGTGTGAGACGAACAGAGCTTTGTGGTGGAGGCAAGGTGACAGACGGACAAGAAATACGAGTGTAAAACCCTAACTGTTTTACTTTAGTACAAGGGTATCAGAATCGAAGCCAACAAGTAACGGGACTGGGGGTATTTTGGGAATCAAATTATTCTTTCAAGCAACGTGCTATAATCATTGTGAACGTTATTTTATTTTAATTTCAATTCTCTGGGAAATATCTTGTTCCGGTTGATGAACAAGCAAATGGAACAGGGTTGATTGATTCTTTGATATAACTGTTAATGAGAAGCAAATCACCATCCAATACTTGAAAGTTCAAACCCCAGGTTTTCAACAACATATGGGATTGTCCTCAACAAAGGGCACTTAAATGCAATATCAGAGGTCACTTTTATGTGTATAATAATATAGAGTACACTCATCATCCAAATCGCAAACTAATCACAGCCAAAATTATCCCAATCATCTACTTAACTCCAAGGAAGGAACTTCCATTGGAAAAAAAACAAAACTTGTATAGAAGTGAGGCCACCAACAGCATCACCATGAAAAATCACAAGGCCGTTAAGAACCTGCTATTAACTCCGGCCCTGTACACCTCCAACTCAGTTGATTCAGCTGCAACACTGATTTCAGTATATGCAGGCACAAATATAGCTTCACCCTCTTTGATGCTTTCTTTTTCAGAAAACCCTGCCTTGATTGTTCCTCTCCCAGCTATCACCAGGTACAGTGACGGACCTTGCACTGAAGGAAACATAACTGATGCGGCTTCTGGAAGAATGCACCTGTCAAGTTCGAATTCATCGAAGGGTGGGAGATACCTTTTTGTGTACAGATTCACCTGCACCCCTCGAATGATTTCAGGAAACCCCTGCCACAAACAAAGTTATCATGAGACAGCTTATAACCTATATGCATTGATCTAACAATATGGACACCTGTGCTCAAAAGAACTATAGTTCATTCTGGGGTTCCGTTATACAGATATTACAAAATAAGAGAATGAATTATTTTTATTTCTTCAATAAAAATACCTGTTTGTATGAGAGCATTGAAATGAGTGTTGGGATATCCCTGAGCTTGGAGGTAAGGCCAGCCCGAACAACATTATCAGAGGTTGCCATGCACTCAATACATTCACCACAGATATATGCATGAGGTTCATTTGGTCCCAGGTAGAGAGCTTCACCACGCTCTAGCTTCACATGGTTCAAAAGGAATGAAGCTATCACACCAACATCTGAGGGATATTGGCTTTCTAGTCTTAGCATCAACCTCTCCTTATCTGTTAGCTGCCGTTTCTGATGAGTCAAAATCAAATATTATAGTTTAGAAATATAGAAAATCCACAACATGCAAATGGGAAAGAAAAGGATGAGCAAAAGGCTTTTTTCTTAAATGGACAGAAATAAAAATCAAACTTGTGATTGTGAATTAATTTATTTCCATGATATAGCACATTTACATATTAAGGTCCTAAACATTAAATACTATTTAAATATAAGTAAAGAAATACAGCAAGTCTGTTTTAGAAGTTCTAGCATTTAAAGTATTTGATAGCATAAAATTAGTTATGGGTGGTGATTACAGTTGTACCGAGAATTTAAAATGACAAGTTCAGCCAAAAATTGAAGGCAGGATTTATCTAATATAGTCATATAGCAGTAATTGAGAAGGACATGGAAAATTATAGATCAATTGAACTATTTTATGTACCTTTTTCTCCAAATTCATTCGCCTCTTCATTTTGGATATCGTCTCACAAATTGTGTCTTTACTCAATGACATAATGCGAGTAAAAACGGACTCGATTGCAGCTCTTAATTTCTCGCTCCCATCTCGCTCATTGAGATTTAGTATTTGCTTCACATCATTGCTCCCAACCAAATGTACGATTTCAGGAACATTACAAAGGATGCCCTTAAGCTCCTGAAAAATAAATTTAAATAAGTACAACTAAATCAGATTAATCCTTGAGAATATCAGAGTTCTGAAATAACAGTACCCAGACACATTCATTAGTTCACCAACCACAAACTGCTCTATTTAGTTGAATGGTGCCTTTGACAATGTCAAGTACAATAAACGTATGATTATGCATGATTTGTAGTGTCATTGGTGTATGCACGTAAGGAGTAAGTAGGCTCTTGAATAGATAGCCTAATGCAACTCAAGATATGATGCAATGACCTTCATGTCAACTTGTCCAGTTCGATCAATGTTTGGCAGAGTTTGTTGATCAATGTCAATATAGATATAGTTTGATCGCAATGCATAAATACAAGACATGCTTCCGAGTTAAGACATAGATGACCTGATGCAACTCAAGGTTATCAACATTACACCATTTGGATGCTGAAAGCATGTATAAACACAAACTGAGGTACTGTATCAAATACATACAAATTCCAGAAATTCTATAGCCATAACTAAATTCCATCTATTCACTACTTCAGATGGTAGTTTTGGTGCAAGACACTCCACAAGTTTGCAGAGGCGTCAATTTGCTACAAGACTTGAGCTTACAGTCTATATCACGGATTGCTAATGACAACCATGAGGTGAAATCCACTAAAACCGAATGACGAAAATAAGGACTATGAACAACACCAAGGTGTAGATGATACCTTGAGACAAATGAACCCACAGAGGGCCTCGAAATCTGTATGGGCTACAGCCATTTCAGGCTTGTGATTAGCATCTTTATAAATACTAGGATGCAACTTGTGGAGAGACCTGGCTCCTTCCTGATCTGGATGAGCCTGGATTGACAATGCCTTCTCAATCGAAAGTACCTACAAAAACATAGCTAACATTCATGATTCTGAACCTAGAAGTATATAATATTATACCCAATAAACAAATTCACAATTTAATACACAGATCTTCTCAATCATTCTCCTAGGAACCCAAGAGCTAAATCAACATCTAGAACCGAAAATGCAGCAAATACCCAGAAACTAAATCTCCGTAAAAAAGGCACCTTTAAGAGGAAAGGAAGGTCGCCGCCCCATTTTCTGCAGACCTTGTCGCCGAGCACAGTGGGGTCCTGGGAGATCCAGGACTTGAGAGAGAGGGTTGGATCCACGAAAGCTGGACCTGAGACGTGGGTTCCGATCCAGAACTCGGCGTAAGGCGATTTGGGGTCGATTCGGGAGCCAGAATTGAGGGAGAAGAGCCTGGCGACTTGGGAACAGTGTCCATAAATCCCCCATGGGTAATTCTTCACTGCGCACCTCAATTTGACGGGCCTTTGCCTCTCCTCTTTGGTATTTGCGCTACGTATCTCCATGGCCTCATCGCTCTACACGCTGAGACTGAGGCATCGATTCAGCCAAAATGTAAGAGATCGAACACAGATCTGCGCGTTGCAGATTGCAAATTTTGGAAGAAATGCGAATGGTACTGTTTTCTTGTGTCAGACTGTTAGCACTATATTGGTTTGGTTTGTTGGTACTACAGTAAATCGTTTCTTTCAGAAAAAATATATATTCTTTTTGTTTTAATAAATTGTCTCATTTTTAAATAATAACTTAAAATAGTAGTTATCATAATTAATTACCTTTTTTCTTATAAAAAAATTAATCAATGTGGGACTGGACTTTAATATCTTTTGGGTACATATCACCGCTTTTATATTCTTGATTTTTTTTGTAAGAGGAAAATAGGTTTTGATTTCAGTAATCAGGCAAGTATAGTTGTGTAGCTAAGGTAGTGCACTTGGATTATAATTGGCGAACATTAATATTAACGGAGAAAAGATTATAATATATGAGATTAGGGGTGAATATTCGATGGAAGATCCCAAATAGCTTGTTAAGAAATGTGAATGATTATTTGGGCGGGTGATGCAATCACGTGCATGTGATATTGGCACTTGACAGAGCCCAAAAATGAACAGAAACAAGCAATGTTTAGTTTAGAGTTAGACCGATACATACAACTACAAGCCTCGTCCGGTTGGTTCAGCAGTACTACAGTCAGTGTTCCAAACATTTTGATAGGCTCTGTCTAGGCGTCCGTGTAGACCTCATTTTCTTGATGACCAACTCGATTAATTTTTGATAATTCATTTAATCCTCGATTAATCTCCGTTTAGTCCTCAAAATGTCTTAACTGTCCGTTAACGCCTAACAATTTTTAGAACCTTGACTACAGTACATAGAAGCCCATGTCTATGTCTATTTGTAGTATGCATAATATGTCCACGACTGTAATATCAGCAGGCACTGCCACTATCGTACATATCACAATCCCTACTCACCTTTTCACCACAATCACAATCCATATAATTCTCTCTGGTTCAGATATATCGTTTACATTGCCCTCATTGTTTTTTCTCCATTAAATAGACGTTCGATTTCAAATCTAAGTTTCTATGCGACTCTGTGTTCCGAAGAGTGCTCGAGATTATAAAAGTGTTTGTTGTACATATAAAATGAGTAATATTTTAAATTATAAGTTTGTAATATAATTAGTGTGTTCATGATATTTAATTTGAAGACATTATATTACTGTTGCCATTGTGAAACAAATATGAGAACCTATTGACCATAATGAAACAAAATGGTAAAAGCTGTTGTTAATCAAACCAATATTCTTGAGTTCAAATATTTACGAATAAAAATATGTTTAAAACTCATAATATAGTGAGACTGTCTAATAATTTAATTATGTTATTCATATTACACAAATTTACTTGATACATCTCACAAGTAACTAGAAATTGAGAGCTTTGGTTGTATTATGTGAGAGGATGCTATCGTAAGGGACATATCACTATCGACTTTTAGCTAAAAGTTCTCCTCTGTCTCTTAATATATACTCTTATGATTCCATGCTCTATGTTCCTTTGATGTTAATTCGAAACCTTAAATTTTATTTCAAAGTAATACACAATTACTCCTTTCGCATTCACTGTTCAAAGCATCTACATCCTCCGTTAATTTTGTGCCAAGGTTATCTACGGGAAGAATAAAGATGTCATATAAGAAAATGAGGAGGGGGAAATATACCAACACTATTTTTATATTATTGGGGTAATGTTACGTAAAATATAAAATAAAATGTTTTTGGTTGATTTTATTAAAGAATTTGATACTCTTATCTATAAGAGATTAGAAAATCACTCAAAGGAAACAAATATTACATAATATTTGTAATGCCCAACTTGAAAATAAGATCATAAAATAATCATGTTCAATGCTTTTGGATGGTGCAAACAGCTACTAGTCTTGGGGTCGGTGGTGCAAAAAACTACTCGTCTCAAGGCCTACGGTGCAAACAACATCTCGTCTAGTGGAGACGGTGAAAAAAAAAACATCTCGACTTGTGGCTGACAGTGCAAAACAACTCGTCTTGTGCCCGATGCACGCGACATCTAGTCTCGTGGAGACAGTGCAAAAAATTCTCATCCGAGGGTTGATGGTTGAACAACATAGAAAGTATATCACAATGTTTGGTGTGGTCAATGACCACGATGCAGAAACGAAATAAAACTATGAAAGAACCAAAAAAAACTAGGACTAAATATGTCCTTTTAGATGCCATGCCCACTTGTTAGATACATAAGCTAAAAGTGGGCAAAGCTACAAATTCATAATAGCTTGTCAAAAATCAAAACCGAGAGCTCTGATACCATGTAAAGTATAAAACTGAAATGGTTTTGGTTGATTTTATTGAAAAGTCTATACTCTTTTATATAGGAGATTACAAGATCCAATGGAAATAAATAACATATAATAGTTTATTTTAATTATTATAATCAAATCAAATCAAATCAGAATAAATAATTATATTTATTTATTTGATTTGATTACCTTCATACTCCATTTTAAGTTGGAGCATGGAGATTTATAATGCCCAGTCGAAAAAAGAAGATTATAGAACAATCATATCTAATGTCTTTGGATGATGTAAATGACATCTCGTTTTGGGGTCGATAATTCAAATGACATCTCGTCTCAGGACTAACGGTGCAAACAGCTACTCGTCTAAAGGCTGACGGTGTAAATGGCATCTTGTCTCGTGGCCGACGGTGCAAACAAATCTCATCTCATGGCTGACGGGGCAAACATTGTCTCGTCTTGTGATCGATGGTGTAAACGGTGTACAATGTAGAATACAGTTGTGGTGGATGACTAATATGCAGAAACGAAATAAAATAACACAAAAAATATTTATAAAAAAACTAAGATCAAATATGTCTATCAGATGCCTTGCCCACTTGTTAAAGTCATAAGCTAACAAGTGAGCAAAACTGCGTATTCGTGAGAGATTTTCAAAGATCGTAACCGAAAGCTCTTATACCATGTAAAATATAAAATAAAATGCTTTTGGTAAATTTTATTAAAGAGTTTGATAGTCATATATATATATATAGGGGCTCAATCTATTGTAAATGAGTCTTATAATGTACAATGTAAATGAATATTAGTCATTAGATTAGATTAGATGGAAGGATGAGATTAAAACACTCATTAATGGCACAAATGTAAATATAGAGAACTTTAAATCTATTAAAGACATTTTATATGGAAGGGGTAAATCTGATTTTTTTTACTGTAACTGATTTTTTTACGTTTCGAAATATTTTTTTAATAATTATTTTTTAATCCGAAAATATTATTTTTTTAGTATTTATTTTTGTCCCGAATT
>JAYMTN010000904.1:0-14333 GCA_036897425.1 Erodium trifolium | reverse complement strand
TGACACAAGAGAGTACTGGCACGATCTGTACACGGATTGGCAAACCATGGCAACCAAACCATACCCCGGTCCGAGAAGTAGCTCAAAGATCACTAGCAGAAGACCAACCTCCGGGTACAACGATTCAAGGTAGCGTTCTTACAAGCCTGACATGAGCTCGGCTCAAGCGCCACCGTTGCGGAGGTGCTCCTCGAGGCCAACCGGGTTTATGCTCGTAATGTTGTCCTCCCATTCAACAAACATGAGTGGTGGGCGATTGTTCGGCAATGCCCGAAATGACGTCGGATGCACGGGTTTCCGAACCTCTAGTTTTTTCCGGTCAGGTTGCTCGGGGTTGTCCTCTATGAGGTCTTTTTCCTATGTTATATGGTATTTTGTTTATCGGGTCGCCGTTGTAGTCTGTTTATCGTTTTCTCGGAAATAAAAAAACTTGTTTCCTATATTATTTATATATTTTTAATGCACAATAGACTCGTAATAGACTGAATCAGTCTATTCCCACTATAGCACCTTCAACAACACACCGCCAAATCGAGACGAATTAGGCCTCACATTTCCATAACTATGGCCTTAACAGAACGGGATTAGACCGATTCGATCTAATCCCACTGTGGAAGGTCTTACTGGGTTAATTATAGCAAATGTTTCGTACATTTGCTCTCCTTTTGTAAGATAAGTGTATAAATTTAAATATAAATGTCTTGAAGTTATCTACCCCAGTGAGGTCACCATGAAAAAGCGTAATCCTTAAGAAACACATGCAGGATAAAATATAAAGTCCTAATATCATGGGGCAAACAGGAAAATATATGGTAAATTACTCAAAAGGTATCGTTAGGGTGATATTGTGATAGTAGTCAATATCACAGATACAACTGTTGATGATGGGGAGTGTGGGTGTGCATGGGCGGGTAACCGACCCAATCCGAACATATATACACCCGATCACAGATTTGAGGATCGGTTAATTTGAGTCCAGAATCTGCCCGTTAAACCAAAAGTTAAAAACAAATCCGCTCAATCAAATTTCGAGCGAATCGGGTCAAATCCACAAAATCGAATAAAATTGTGTTCTTTTAGGTTATTTGAACTTTTTAGATACATTCGTCAGATATGTAAACAAATCGGTGTAAATAAGACCCTGTATACATACTCAAAAGAGAAAAAATCGATCTCAACTCACAATCCATATATAACAAAATAGCAGCACATATACTCAAACCCTAAAACCTGTAACGGAGACCTGACGTTTGTCTCTATAGTTTTTTCGCTGCTGACACAAAGCTAGAGAAAGAGGGAAAAGGTTAGGGGGGAATAAGCTGAATCTGGTTTCGGAGAGTGTTTAGCAGAGAAATCTGGTGTGGCTTACGGTTGTGGAACAGCGGCGATGAGAGTGGAAGTCTACTACTCCTAACGACAGAAGAGGGCGGATAGGAGAGAGGGGCAGCAACAGTGGTAGAGAGCCGCTCACGATGAATAGAGGGCGACGAGGTCGACGAATCTTTTGTTGTTGAGAGTGAAGGAAGTGGTGGAGAGAAAGGGTGGCAACTGTGTCGGTAAGAGTTGGGCTGAGAGATGAGGAATATGCAAAAGAAGATGGGTGAGAGAGAAGGAGATAGAGAGCATTGTTGAAGGGATATGTCTCTAATACTAAATGAGAAATGAAGACAATTAGAGATAAGGTTGGGTGCGATTTTCATGGTTGAGAAAGTAAAAAATGTGGTGAGCAGACATCCACGTGTAAAGGGCTTAGGTTGTATACGGGCGGACCGGATGATACGCGGATCATTCGGTCCAAATCCGATATCCACCCGAATAATCTTAGATTTGGTAACTTTTAACCCATATCTGATTCGAAACCCGACAGGTGAGATGAAAATGGGTCACGGGCTGAGTGGATCTGCAGGTGGGTTCAGATCCATGGATATTTTCACACCCCTAATGGGAAGATAGGGCTGAGCGTGCCCATTGCCGAATAAAGTATGGTGCACTATTAGACTGAGTACTCCCTTAGCGTCCAACTGACGTCGTCCTCCCTCGGATGATAAACGAGAGTCCTAGAAACGCGGAGATGCTGGCTCCCGATATGGTAGAGGAGAAACTTGTCATTACTTGGTCGAATCTCTGCACCCTACAACCAAGTGAGGCGAAGGTACCCTAAACTATTTTACGGCGCCTGAATAACCTCTTCCACTAAGTCTGGTGGTAATATTGTCCCCAATCTTACCATATCCTAGGGCGCCCCCCTTGATTTATCAACTCATGAACTAACATTTTTTCCTTCCTCACCGAGCTACCTGGAAGGCACGGGTTGTCCCCAAGAAGCCATGTAATCCCCTCAACAACCATTATTAGTATCGTCCCCTTATCGTCCTATGAAGACCTCGGCAGAGAAGGGATTGGGTTTCCCGAATCCTTGACCAAATGTAGCTCAGGTTAAGCACCTCTCTCGTCCAGAAGAAGTCTCCAGTCGGGTAGTAGCGAACCTTGATTACTTGAGCTGTCAAGCTATGTGGTTCGGAAAGGAGGCGTCATCCCATTTTGTCCAGTAATGCTAAGTTCATGTTGTATATGTCTTGAAAGCCCAAACCCCCACATCTTTGGGTTTGCACAGTTTTTCCCAGTCCTTCCAAATAATCGGTTGTGTAGCTCGTGGCGTACCCGCCCACCAGTATCGGGCCAAAGAAACATGAATCTTTGCCACTGCACCCTTCAGAAATAAACACACACTCATAGCATAGATCAGAAGGGTGTAAAACTGATCGAACCATGACCTCCTTACCCCCAACCGATAACACTTGTCCATCCCAAGCTCCAATCTTTGCCAGTAGGCGGTCATAGATGAATTGGAAATTCTGACATCGGTTCCTACCTACCATGTTAAGGACCCCCAAATACATAGACCCCTGCGAAATTTCCTGAATACCAAGTGTAGCACAACAAACCAAACGAGACGCAAGAGTAGTTTTCATACTGAAAAAATAGACGACTTAGTCTTATTAATTATCTGTCCCGATAACATAACGAAAGTAATGAGGATCTGATGAAGGTGCTCCACATCTTTTCGGTCCACCCAACAGAAGATACAGTATTCATCCGCAAATAAAATATGAGAAATCACCGGTGCCCCACGAGCCACTGAACACTCATGTAGTTTCCCATCCCTCTTCTCTTGTGCCAACATATGAGACAAACCTTCAATGCATAACAAGAATAAGTACGGGTATAGTGGGTCCTCTTGTCGAATTCCTCGACCAGCCGTAAAAGATGAAGTTCGCTTCTCCCCTCCCCCTACCCGTACTAACTGAGTACCAGATAGTCTGCATACAAGCCCACACAAGGGACCTCCAATGCGGGCCAAAATCGAAAGCCCCATCATTTCAAGGATGAAGGACCACTTAACTCGTTCATAGGCCTTGCTCATATCGAGCTTCAAGGTCATGAAACCATTATGCCCTTGAGTATGGCGTAGGAGCGAATGAATAATCTCGTACGAAATAACAATGTTATCCTAGATCGCCCTTCCTGATACGAAGGCGCCCTAGTTAATTGCTATAATGGGATCAAGTAAAGGACTTAGTCTATTTTCTCAAACCTTGGGGAGGATTCGGAAAATGACGTTATATAAAGCTATCGGGCGGAGGTCCCCAATGGTTCTCGGTGAGGGTTTCTTCGGGTTTAACACCAAAGTGGTCTAATTGACATCCCCATCAATATTTCCGATCTCAACTGCCTCCCGAAAAAAACCTATCACCTCGTGTTGGACGGTCGACCAATAGCGCTGATAAAAAATGGGTTCTGATCGGGCGCCTTGTTAGGCCCTATGTTAAACCGCATTACGCACTTCCTCATCCAAAACCCTCATTGTAAGAGCCTAATTTTGATCCCCGAAGATCATGTTCGGAGCTAGCATAGGCAGCTCATGTAAATCCACCCTCCACCGTAAAGATCTGCTTAAATACTACAGTAGAAGCTCACGCATACCCGTATCCCATGTCACCTCCACCCCGTCCTCGGTTTCCAAAGTTCAGATCCCATTCCGTCTCTGTCTCTTAGTGGCCACCGCATGAGAATTTTTTATATTATGGTCCCCGTCAACCAGCCAGTGTTTCTTTGCCCGTTGCTTCCAAAAAGATTCTCTATGGGATAGAGCGACTTCATATTGTGTTTGGATAACCAATCTTTTCCGGATCCCCACACGGCCTCTCCTTCCGTTCAATTCATCCAAAAGGCGTTGACAACGCCTAATCTTGTTAATTGTATCCCGATAAACCTCTTGCCCCCAAGCATCCAGAGACCAACCAATGGTACTAATGTGATGTTTTATGTGTTGGTCCCCTAGGGTGACACATTCTTGATTAATTAGACGCCCATATCTTGGGTAATTAATCCACCAAGTGGTCCTAGTGTATCGGACAATAGATGTAGCACAAGGGGCATGTGGTCAGACGTGGTGTATCCCACATTCTGCAACCGTGCATGTGGGAATCAGGTTATTGCAGTTGGTGACATAATACCCCTATCAAGCCGAATCTCAATTTGTGTCCGTGGGTCATTGCCTTTGGTCCATGTGAACTGATACCCTTCCAATGGAAGATCCTCGACTCCTATGTTCGTGAGGGCATAACGGAAAGCCTATAACAAAGTAATTAGATATGGTTAGCCACCCCTTTTTTCTTTCGGGTGAAGTATGCCATTAAAATCCCCCATTAACACCCATGCTTGAGTCTGAAAACGACCACCCAAATTCCGCAGCAGTCCACGCAGCGTTTTGAAAACGCTGGATCTAAAATGTCACCTTTAACTACAGACGGCGCATGCTTTAAGCGGAGGAAGTAAAAAACACTAGCAGGAACAGTCGTCTATCTTGCTCAGGACACTTCGTCACCGAAGGCCGTACTCTGACTGAAATAAAAACTTGGAACATTTTTAAATATAAAGGCGGGTGAGACCAAACGAGAAGCGAAAAGGCCAAAACCCAAAGTCACAGTCTCTCTCGGCGGTGTTGCTGTTTGGCTCCATTTTATTTAGGGCAGTGATTTGCTTCTCGCAGAGACCATGGACATGGACCCAGACGATATCTTCCGCGACGACGAGGACGACCCTGACAGTGAAGCTTACCAGGTCCCTTCTTGCTTTGCCTCCATTTTTTGTTTCTCCTGTTTCTCGGTTTCCGAAATTCCCAGTTTCGTGTTTGACTCCAGGATCGAAATTCCACCAAAGAGTTTGTGGTCTACTTGGTCGACGCGTCCCCAAAAATGTTCTCCGAAGTCTGTTTTGGGGTATGATTTCCGTATTCTTCTTCTTCCCCAAATTTGCGGTGGAAATGTTAAATTAGCTGTGGCTTGCTCTGCATGCATCTTCACCTGGAGGTTTTATACTGTGGCATGCTTGATGGAAATTTTAGTGTTTGAGCATTAATTCACTCAATATCCGTAATGCATTGCCTTCAACAAGAGTCAGCTGTGGTGGCTCTGATGGGTTTGGTTGGTTTCAATGAAATCTAGGCGTGTAGGTACTTGTTGCTTGTTATGAATGGATTGACTTCAGATGAAGTGATTATGCTTGTGTGGGTTTGGTAGATAATTTAGGCACATAGTCAGTCTTTCACAAATTAGTTGTTTGTGATGGATGCATTGCGGTCAACTGAAGTGTTATGGTGTGGTGGGCGGTGTATGTGGACAAATTGCTTGTTGTTTGTAACCCACATTTCCTTCATGTGCAATGTTTATGGTGTGGTGGATTGGTTGATTTTACCGAATTATGGCATTAAGCATGTGAGTGATTTTTTTATTTAGTTTGAAGGAGAACTATATGAGTGTCCTCTAACTTAAATCACAGGAAGGGTTGTGCATTGCGCCGCCCCTTTTAGATATGGTGTGTTTCTTCAACTCCTCTAGTTTTAGTCTAAGTTGATTATCTCCTGTAATTGACTTGACTCATTCATCTTTTGATCTATTACCGGAAGAAACTCGGGTGTAGTATCTCTATGTGAAAGTAACTCAATCTACGTCATGTGTTGGTATCCGCAGGATGATCAAGAAAACGACACTCCTTTCCACATTGCTGTCAGTTGCATCTCCCAGTCGCTGAAGAATCAAATCATTAATAGGTCATATGACGAAGTTGCAATATGTTTCTTCAACACTGTAAGTTGTTCAACCTTATAAACTGCATATTGTATTGAGAATATTCCAAGTAAATATTTTTTTGGCCCAAATTGTTTTAGTTCTCCCTGGGTGCCCTTTCCCTGTGTTCTCTATCTCTTTTCCTACAGTTTATGCAGTTTGTTCTTTTTAGTCTGTGGTCGTTTATATATTCATTAATTGTGACATATGTAATCTTTGAAACCTTCCCAAATGAATCATTGTTGTAAAAAAGTAGATTTAACACTAATATAATGTAGAAGCCTTTTAGTTTATTGTCATCTAAGTCATTAAGAAGAATGAAGGTTCTACGTACTCTATGAATTGGGTGTTTCTTTGATGGCATACTGTCATTGGTGACTACTGGTTTAAATAAGATATAGGTACTGGGTTCTAATCTCTTGGTTGCACTCAGTTTTGATGTTTAATGTCATACTGACCATCAGCTTCATTAAAATCCAATTCTAGCCAACCAAAACTCATATCTTTCAAGGCCATGAGGGGAAAAAGTATATATGGAGAGAGAGTTAAGTTCATCATGCATTAAAACAACAAGCAGGCAGTCAACTATCAGTTTAAACTTTAATTGAGTTGGTCTCAGCACAAACTTTATATAATTATGTTTTTCCTTTGATTCTTAGTTTCTGCCTAATGGTAAGCTGTTGTCAGGGGTTTATCTTAGATCACATGTCTTGCATGATTTCATCTTTTACCTGCACATCTTACGCGCACACTATGGCAGTTCTTTATTACATTATGCTATTAATGTACAGCTACATGTTCCATTCTCATAATTCATCAGTATGGAAATATTACGTGTTTGGTTAGAGTCTGCTAAAATATATGCATTTATATTTAGCATCCTCATCAATGCTTACATATGGAATCTGCTTGTTTGAGTTGATCCCATCTTTATCTGCAGAGAGAAAAGAAGAATTTGCAGGATCTTGATTCTGTTTTTGTTTTTAATGTTCCTGAACGAGAACATCTAGACAGGCCAACTGCTCGACTTATTAAAGATTTTACTTTTATAGAGGGTAAGTTCTAGCAAACGATTTCATCTTCTCCTTATCATCCTCTTCTTATGCACTCCAAATTGTCACACATTATTTCATTGACAGGAAATTGTTTGTTACTCGAAGGTTTATTTTTTGCATCATTACTTCTGATATTTTGGTTGCAATAGAATTCATTGTATTTAACCAACTAGTTGTTGTATCAGCTTACTTAAGTTTGTTGGTTGGTTTTTCCTATCCTTGGTCAATACTGCAAAGACTAGTTATACTGGGTAAATGCCTCTTTTGTTGGATAGGGTTGAATTTAAAGACTAGGCTAATGGTTAAAATCATTTTCTTGCAGAATCATTTTCAAAAGAAATTGGGAGTAAATATGGTATTGTGTCTGGTTCTCGAGAAAATTCCCTCTATAATGCACTCTGGGCAGCACAAGCACTGCTGCGCAAAGGGTAATGCTACTTATTTCAAACCTGTTACATGTAGAAAGTGCCTTTATATGATCATAATTCATATATGCAGTGCTTTGAAAAAATAATTACCAATGTAACTATCTCAGATCTGCCAAGACAGCCGATAAAAGGGTAATTCTGTTTACAAATGAACATGATCCTTTTGGGAGTATCAAGGGAGTGGCAAAAACAGACCTGACCAGGACCACATTGCAACGAGCTAAAGTACTGATTACTATAAATATGATTTGCTTATGTTCAGCAGTTTACTGGTTACTCACTTTCTATAGACGGAACAGTAATTATCATATTCCAACATTTTCAGGATGCTCAAGATCTTGGCATCTCAATTGAACTTCTCCCTTTGAGCAAGCCGGATGAGTTTGATATTTCTCTTTTCTACGCTGTATGTTCATATCAATAGAGTTAATGTCTTGTGTGACTTCTATGCTGGAGAGGATCATTCATACTCACTTCCACTTGAACTTGCATGTTCAGGAACTACTGGGATTGAAAGGGAACGACCTTGTTCAATTCATGCCCTCAACAATAGAAAAGTATGCATTTCAGTCTTTATAGCTACATTATCAGTTATATGTAATCATAATACTTTGACATGTGTTAGAGGTGTAGGAATCCATTGTCACCTGGTGTGTTTTACTTAGCTCAACCAGAGCTTGCCATCCTAAACTTCATTATTTTATCCATATTTTAATTTCTCAATTGTATGTGTTTTAATGTTTCCCAATGTGAGGCACAGTCCATTTAATGGTAAGTGGAAAGGTAGAATTCATTAATGTGACATGTCATCTGATTCCACGTAAATCATCACTGGTTGCATGGAACTTGCCTGCCCCGAACCCAGGCTTAGCCAATAGCTCAGCAAACTGCTTTTGTCGTTTTGTGATGATGCCATTTAGGTTTGTGAACCACCAGCTCTGTTTGCTGATTGCTGTTACATATTAGCAATCCAAGTTGTATTTTCATGTTGAACATGGTTACCAAGTATATAACCATGGTTATTTATATAGACATGATATGCAGCCCTCCCAATAACAAAAAATTACAGAAAGTAATTGTTGCTGAGGAATATAAATAGGAGTGTGGCTGTTAGTTTGGGCATTGGTTGCTTCATGATGCTTGAATAATTTTTTACTCCTGACCAGAATAGAGTAGTTGATACTCAAATTTCAGCTTATTTCAAGTAATTGGATTGTTTTATTCAAAGTTTGCTATATTTTGACCACCCACCCCTTGTAGTTTTCCATGGCAGACAACCTCATACTCTGGAGGAATATTAGTTCATTGTCTTTTTTATGAACTTGAAGATTTTACTCATTGTATCTTTGATGACTTCCTTTGTCATTGTAAGCTTTTTAAAAGCCTAAAGAAAGGTTATAACTCTTCTATTAGACTGGAAGATATGAAGGAACAGCTGAGAAAACGTATGTTCAAGAAGCGTGTTGTTAAAGACATAATATTTTCTATTGGTGCTGGCTTATCAATTCAACTCAGTACTTATGCTTTGATCCGCCCGGCTGTTCCAGGTACCATGTTCCACAGTTCTAATTAACCATTGGCTAGGAGACTTTTGCATGCCGCCTTTAACAAATGGTTTATGGCTTAATTATTTCTCTGTTTTTGGTTTCTAGGAACAAGTATCTGGCTGGACTCTGTTACTAATCGTCCTTTGAAGGTATGTGACACTTGCTATATGTCACGTCTTTTATTGCACATTTTAGCATACTGTAAAAGTCAATAAGCGCCTCAAGGTAGACTTATGCAATACTGTTAAGCTATTTCACCAGCTCAAGTATTATCTGTATTTCAGATCAGTCTCTAGAATCTTTGTAGAATTTTAGAATAGGAAGTATTATTAAAGAGATATTGATATCGTTCTTCTCCTAAACTTACAAATAAGAACTATATATATATATAAAGCAAAAGAGACGTCCTCATTTATGAGGAAGCCAACTCCCAACTCTCGGCCACTCTAACAATAACTTCCCTACTACCCACTTTCCGCTAATCTAGCAAGTAGCAATCTTCTTAAGTTCAACTATAAAATTTAGGCCTACTAGTTTTAGCTACAGCATTCTACTTGTGTGTCTATCTAATTTTGGTGTTTGTTGCTAATTTTGGGAGCTGGAAAGAAATCATGTTCTGCCTCCTGCAAATTTCGATTTTTTTTTTACATAATACCAGATCATCAATTGTTTCCATGGCACAGATTTTGTTGTTGGAAGTTTTACTTGATCTTATTTCAAGCACTCTAGGTTCAAGATGCTATCAGTGTGCTAATTGTACATATTTCCTGTTTGTTTATGACTTTATGTACAACAAAATCATAATTTGGCTTAAATTTTATGGAATCCTGATAGAACTTGTTGTCCTATTTTTTGTATAGATTCTTTATATTATTATTTTTAAAAGTGCTGCTGGATTGTAAAGAATAGATTTTAGCAAAAACATATTAATTGCGTGCAGGCTGAAAGATCTCTTATCTGTGCCGATACTGGTGCAATAATTCAAGAGCCTGCAAAACGCTTTCATCCATACAAAAAGTATGGACTTTCTATTTCTTCTTGACATTATAAATCTAATTACTTAGTTTATATTAATTTGCTGCTATTTAATCCCATAAGTTCTGGTCAACTTGATAATTGGAATTTCAGCCTAATTATAATTTATTTTCTCCAGTGAAAATATCAAGTTCTTGACGGATGAGCTATCGGAAATAAAAAGAGTTTCGACTGGACAACTTTGTCTTCTAGGATTCAAACCTTTAAGTTGCTTGAAGGATTATCACAACTTAAAGCCATCAACATTTGTTTTTCCTTGTGACAAGGTTGCTTCACTAACCATTTGACACTACTGCTAGTTTATTTTTTTCTTAGTTTCTTATTGCTTTAGTAGATTATTAGGAAATGTTGAGGGCTTAATGCAGTTTTTCAATTCTATGAACATTTAGGTGTCATCTCCACTTTACAATTATTTTGTCACCCGATTTTTTTAGTATATACTGACCTGTTCTCTCCAGCTGTCTCAAACCTTTCAGAAAACCGAGGGTTATTCCCTCATTTTGCTCCATAGCAGTGAACAATATTGCTTTTATTTACCTTTACGGGTTGGTTGATTAGTGATAGTAGTGGTCGGGGTTTATTTCGGTAGAGCATAAGCTATCTGTAGTATATTTGACTATACTGTTGGTTATTCTATGCAGGAAGTAATCGGTAGTACTCGCATTTTCATTGCCCTTCATAGATCCATGTTACAGCTGAAGCGGTCAGTAGTTTTCAACCCTCTGCTGTGCACTTCAACTGGATCATCAAATATCATATAAGTTTAGCATTTTAGCATTCAGAGCCATCTTTTGTTTAACACATGCATTTTTTCTGCTTTGTGTGGAACTAGTTGAAGATAAAATGGTTGCACTTCATTTACATGTTTATGGACTTCAACTGGATCACAAATTGTCACGTAAACTTGGTGGTTCTGCACATATATGGCATTAGAAATCATTTACATGCTGAGTCAATCTATTTTGTTTTAAACCTTTTTTATGGAATATTAAATGATATTTACTCTTTCTTCTTTCTAGGCAAATTTTCTCTTAGATTCTTGATTGGTAACTTGTCCTATATTATAGTACTCCAAATTAAAAAGTAGGAAAGTACATCTTCTTGGGTTATACATACCCGTAATGATTACCCAACTTATCGCTAGACTACAGTCATGATTTGATTAGCTTTTACTCTCCATGATAGTTTCTTTAACATAGCGGTGAAGGGTATTTTATCAGGGTTTTTTTCTTCTCTTTCAGTTATGCAGTGGCATTTTATGGCAGTTCATCACGCCCTCAATTGGTAGCCCTAGTAGCTCAAGTAAGATACCAATTGTTTGCTTGAGTATGCACATAGGCTGATGCACAAACTACTGTTTATGCTGTTGCTGATTTCATGTATATTAAGGCACAGTACACTGTTGCATTTGAAATGAAATTCTGAGCTAATGACTAGCTGAGCAATATTTTGGAAGGAATGCACGGTTGTCTTTTTAGCGCTATAAAATTGATTATGAGAATTGGAAAAGCAGTTTCTGTTGTTGCGCCACCTCCCTTTACAAGTCTCTGCAATCTGGCTTCAGCTGGTCCAATATCATTTCTTTTTTGTAGTCTAAAGCCATTATTAAATATATTTTTCATGGGGAGTTGTCGCTTTGACTTATTCTCAATGCAACAATTACAATTATAAGATAGCACCAAGTGACATCATTGGTTAGTAGAACAATATTATTATCTTTAATTGGTCTTGCATGCTGCAATGTTCGTGTTTTACATTCAGGATAAAACTCACAAATATCTTTGGAACTTCACAGGATGAGGTGACTGATGCTTGCGGTCAAGTTGAGCCACCAGGAATGCATATGATTCATCTTCCTTATTCTGATGACATCAGACATGCTGAAGAGGTACGATAAATAGTTACCACATGTGTGCCTTTTGATGTGACTTTAGTATACTTTCTGGTAATATTAATTCTTAGTGAATTTGATGAACCATGCAGCGTTATTCAGATGCTGTTGCACCTCGAGCAACAGATGATCAAATACAAAAGGCTGCTACTTTAATGAAACGCATGGACTTGAAAGATTTCTCAGTGTGCCAATTTTCGAACCCTGGTAAGATGTAATGTTTTTTTTGGGTACTTCAGTAAGTTAAGACATAGCTTTAAGATCTAGCCTGTTCCATTTCCGTTCTCGTTATTTTCAGATATTTTTTAGTCACGCCCTAAACTTTTATGTGAGCTAAAAAGTACATTTGCTCCGACTGTGGAGTGGACTGAATTTATACCATTTTTTATCCACTAAATCAGGTGTGTGTATCAAAGTATTTGGTCTCAAGACCTTGCTAATGTATAAGCAAAGGAGCACCAAACATTTTTTGATTCTTAAAAGAACTTTTTAAGATTGATGTATCAAGCATGAGCTCCCTTATGTAGAAGAAAGTTCTAAATTCTTGTGACCCCCACCTTGAGAGAAGCCCAAGAAGAGCTGAATAGAGAGAAGCCCAACAGAAGTTGGGAAGAGATAAATAAGGAGTGAGGTACCGCTGTTGGGACTTGAATCTGGGTCCCAAGACCGGAGTTCAAGTGCTTGACCGGTTGGACTAGCAAACTTTGTAATTTATACCAATTATTAACCTTCATTTTTTTTCTTCTGGACTGAGAAAATGGAATACTTTTCTTTTTAAGATGCTATCAGTTGTTAAACTGTTCTAATATTCCTATGTTGCAGCCTTGCAGAGACATTATGCAGTTTTGGAGGCCCTGGCTCTGGAAGAAGATGAGATACCCGAAATCAAAGATGAAACACTTCCTGATGAAGCCGGCATGGCTAAGTGAGGACGAGACTGTCATATCAATTTATATATGTGGATGCTATCAACTTGAAATGATATCTGGCTAAATTTGTCTTGCAGACAAAGAGTTGTTAGTCCAACTGAAGAGTTTAAGCTATCTGTATATGGGGAAAATTATGATGAAAGCAACTTTGTTGGCGAAGGGAAACCAAGCGAAGCATCCAAAAAACGGAAAGCAGCTGCAGAAACTGCAGTCAAGGAGTTCAGAAACTATGATTGGGCTGATCTTGCAGACAAAGGAAGTGTATGTGAAACTAAACATTGATTTGCTTTGCTTCATTTCAAACTTGATGTTTTTAAAAGTTTCAGTTGTGTGAGGTCTTCTGAACATAATGTAAATGCAGTTGAAGGATTTGACAGTGGTGGATCTGAAGCATTATCTGACGGCACATAATCTTCCACTGACTGGAAAGAAGGAAGTTTTGATCAACAGGATACTAACTCACATGGGAAAGTGACAGGTTCAAAGCTCACCACTCAAATCCCTTACTTGAAATACAAGTCAACTGGAGCGCAGCTCTGTAAACGCCTATTATGCATTTTGGTCCTGTCAGAATACCAATAGACTTGTGAGGTCAAGCAATTATAATATTTCTTATTTCTCTGGTTTGACATGATATCATATCCTGGATATGAGGATTTTATACATTTTGTTGTTTTGTCCTTTCGTTAGCCTTTGGTTAGGTTCTATAATGTATAGGGCATTGTTACTGAAAGACAATCGTTATGTTCAAGTTTTCTAATTTTCAGTTGTTTCTATGTTCTTGGACTACTTTGCATTGTTATTAAGTTGAGAAGCAATTTTCTTGAATGAAGGTCACCATCTAGTTCAAGAATCTAAACATGTGCCGGAGTGTTAAAATGCCAATAAAATAATGAGCATAAGAGTTGATTGAATTGGTTATAGTGAATGGAGTTAATTTTGATGTCTATTGAGCTAGTTCTTTTAAATATATTGATGATCAAACCATAATAATATTTCTTAATTTTCTCATTTTAATGTCCCACCCTAAATATATGACTATAGAATTGAGAATTCGATATCCCTGATCGGATTATATTCAGCGGAGCATAAAGTTGATTGACAAGCAAGCTTTGGTTGGATTCATCAATTCAAGTTTTCATTTTGTAGGTCGGTAGGTATGGGCTTTGATAAATCTAATTAGTCATTGTTGGGCCAAACTGTGATGGATCGAAGCCCATTTAATAAGTAGTACTGTGGGTCCCAAAAATTATTGGCGGCCAACGAAAAAGAGTACAGAAGAGGCACCTCACCTTCTAGTGTCCCTACTCTCACAACTCA
>JAYMTN010000903.1:0-14343 GCA_036897425.1 Erodium trifolium | reverse complement strand
ATAGTGTAGTGTTCGTGATCAATACTTAAGAGTAAGTTTCGATATTTAACCCTTGATTATTTAGACGGGTTATAATATTATATCAAAACTTGTAATTTTTTTCCCGTTTTTTTGTACGCGTATTATTCATGTATTGTCGTTTTTACATGCAAAATCTTATAAAACATAATCATTTCAATCTAGTTCGTCCCTATGTTTATAAATCTAAACTTGTTAGGTCGGATCCAGTTTGCTGTTTTGTGGACCAAATATGATGACTTAAATATCCATGGTCCATGTCGGACAGTACCATTAAGCTGGGACCAACAAAACAAAACTGTGAAAGCAAAAGACAAAAACTCTTGGTTTTGACTTTTTGACTTCAACTCAAAGACCTGTTCTCAAGAACCTATAGATAGAGAAACAATCTGTAAAGGAGATGAGAACAATTTTATGTAATATTTAGAAACATGGGGACACTGTAGAAATATACCTCTATTGATCTTTCGTCTCAAAAACCGACACCTGATAGAAGGTAATACCATGTATATTACAGGTTTTCGTTATGAAATCCGTTTAGTAACTTGAAAGACCAAACCACTCTTATCCTTTCCAGGAAAACAAATGAAGAGTGGAAGAAAAAGACGTTTGGAGCAGCGACGAATACAAGGGGGTAGGGGGAGTCCATGGCTCCCCCACGATTCCAACAAACTTCTCCTAACCCCTTCTGTGTTTTTACAATTAGTCCCCAATCTTTGTCCGTAATTTCTTTCTTGTAACCCCTCAAAAGATTTTCGAGTTCCGCCATTGGATGGAATAAGAAGAAAAAGAGAGGGTATGAGGAAATTTGGTCTTTCCAAGTGCTAACGGATTTTGTCACGAAAACCCGTAATATGTGGAGTATTGACACCTACGTGGTAAGAACATCTCAAATGCTAGCCTGTTGGTGCTGCCTATTAGAACAAAAGAAAGAGAGAAAACTAAAAAATAAAATAAAAAAATCTCTTACAGTCGGTAACGCATCCGCTGGCGGTAAGCTCACCATCGACGGTTGAAAAATTATGAAGAAAATTACACGAACAGGCTACCACTGGAGGTTGTTGGCTGATAGAAAATTTTAATATTTTTTTATTCGGATAGCAGTCCAACATTGGAGATGCTCTAAATAAATATTACGACGGATCAGTCTTTGAGATGAAACGTCATTGGGACTTATTTATTTTTATAATTTTCCCTGCAAACAATATCACTTAGCAACCAAAACAAACCCACAAAAAAACTTCCAAGAGCCACACACCAATCCACACCAATCTTCACATAACACAAAATTATTAGTAAAAATTAAGAGCTCTAAGCATAAGGAGATCCAAGTTGGAAATTACACTAATCAGTGCTAACTAGCTATCCTTAGTTTGATCAGTCACCTAAGTAAAACCCTAACTGTAAAAACAAAACAAAAAGCTCCATTTCTATGGAAATGAAGGTGGAAGAAGAGGAACACTAACACCCCCACACCAGTAATTAGGTACTGATGATAAGCTTGCTTGTTGATTGTTGCTATAATCTTCCACATTGAGCATGTAGCTACACTCTGCTCCTCTTGTTCTGGGTTTGATGATCGTGTTATTGGAGCTGCTCCGGATCGCCTCCGACGTGCTCTCCACCGTCTCTTCTCCGGACACATCTGTGGATGTCATCACTTGCTTCCTCACTGTCCCTCCTCCTTGCTCTCTCAACAGCATGGATTTTAGTTTCAGTACCTGCTTGAACATGTGTGAGGATATGGTGTGATGATCGGGAACTAGCGAAAGAGCGTAAAGTTTTAATCTAATCTCATCCACGTCGGGTTTTGAACAGATGATCCGTTGGGATTCGAACCTGGGAGGGATAAGAGAGCTCACTTGACCATCGTTATGGGAAATCCTAATCTAGCTGATCTAATTCCACAGCTCAGAAGCACGTAAAACTAGGATCTTAAGGAGGTGAGAGAGTTCACCTGACATGTTGACCGCCAGTGTGGAAAACCCTAACCTAATTTTATATCTAGTGACAGAACCAGCTTTTTCAATAAAGGATACCAATTTAAAAAAAATGTATGGGACATAAATAAGAAATGAGAAACAAGGAAAGCTAAAAAAAAGTAGTAATAAACAGTAGGAAAAAATTGTGAGTGTATGTCCGGGGCCTTAATGGTCTCGTCACTGTCCACCTCACACACCTGCTCTCAAACAAATGAATCTTTAACCTTAAAGAGTTGAAAGAACTCACCCGACTTGTCGATCACCTATGTGAAAAATCCTAATTTTTTGACCTTAAGTAGTTGAGAGAGCTCACCTAACCCAATGACCACCAATTTGAGAAATCCTAACTCGATCCCACCCGTCGTACTCTTAAGCAAGTAAACCTATAACCTTAAGGCGCTGAGGGAGCCGAAGGATTCGATAATCCATTGGGATCTGAACTTCTGAAATGACTTGACCATCAGACCAACCCAAATGAACGAAATTTTTTTATAAGATATTATGTGACGGGGTTTTGTGCCTATACCTCTTCTTGTAGTCTCATCTTCTCTCTCGAAATCGCATCAAATTCTTGTTTTAGGCCATCGTAGAGTCTCTCGAGCTGCTTGGTCTTCCACCTGGCGCGACGGTTCTGGAACCAGACAGCGATCTGTCGGGGCTGGAGGCCGAGCTCTCGGGACAGCTTCATCTTCCTGTCAGGGTCAAGCTTGATCTCCTCAAGGAAGCTTCTCTCCAGAGACTCCAACTGGTCGTTTGTCAGGCGCTTCTTCTTCTCCATGTTCAAGTTCCCGTAACCATTCATGTTCTTGTCAGTTGCTTGGACCATCCCATGAAGCGTCTCCGTCGACATCGACATGTCCTGGTGCCTCACCTCCATGCCTGGAGATCAACAATCAAAGAAAGCTACCCATCAGAGAGACATGGAGTCATGTCTTATCCTAAGAAACAATAAACCTTGCATGGCTTACATATATATGATCCTCATACTCTCCAAACTCATGTCCATAAATCCATGTAATAAAAAAATGAAACAAGAGTTTCTGTAGTGTCCAGTGTTCTAAAAATCCCACTAGATTTCGTCTAGGCCCCATTTTTTTGTTAGCCGATCCGATTAATCTCCAAAAGGTCCTAACCATCCGACTAATGCGTAGCGATTTTTAAAAGTTTCCATGATAAACTAAGCTCTCATATTATACTAGAAAAACAATTTCATAAAAAGATCAAGCTGATAATAAAAGGTCATTTGACCCTTGTGTCTATGGATCGAAATAATAATTAAAAAAAATGAACAAGAGTTTTCAAATTCAGGGTCCTTAAAAGAAACAGGCTCTGATATCATACAAAGAAAGAAAACTTAAAGCTATTAGTTGAAGTCTTTTTGACACTTATGTCCATGGATTGATGTAATAAAAAAATGAAGCAAGAGTTTCCATATGCAACGTTTGTCAGGAACCGGGTTATGATCCCATATATATTAAAAGAACAACTCGACCAAAAATTCAAGTTGATAATTGAAAATCCAATTGTAGATTCTGACCCTCGGGCCTCGGTGATGACATATGAGAGGAATAACTCAACTAACAGCTCAAGCTGATAGTTGAAAGTCTGATTACAGATACTATAACACTTAAAACGAAACAAGGGTTTCCATAAGGAGTATCCTGAACATGCAGCCATACCCTAAGATGCTCCATGCTTGGCCTGAAATGAACCAAACAAGAAGGAGATTGAAGATGGACACACACACACAACAACAACAACACATACCTGAGTACTGGTCATAGTTACAGTTGTAGAGGAAGCTGAAGGAAGAGTCAACAGGTCGGGTACCGAAGGCTTTAAGGTTGCTGCCACCACCACTCCAATCCATATCGGGTCGCTGATCAAGCTCTCAGTTTGTAGCTATATGGGGTCAATACCCAAATTCGAAAGAGAAGTTAAAAAAAAAAAGCGTTGCTAGAGAATGAAGAAGCGTTGTCGAGTTGGGTTCGCTTTTGGGGTGCAAGAAAGGTGATGTATGGGTGAGAGGAGAGGAGTGTTGTCGGTTATAAGAAGAAGAGGGTGATGGTGATGATGATGTAAATGGCTAGGCAAGGTAGAGATTGGAGGTGGAGAGAGAAGAGATGGGTTGAATCAAGAGTCACCATCTGGTCCCCAAAAGAGGACCTGTTGGGTTTGCTCCTATACAAGTCTCTCTGACAATATGCCTTCCCTTTCCCACGCCTTGGCCTCCAACTACTCAATAGTGACTACTACTGACCCCAATTCCCTCCTAATATGCTTATATATGTGTACATCTATATGGATATATGTAGAGTTATGCATCAAGGGTTAGGGTTGGCGATGTATTTAGAGCATCTGCAGTGGACAGTAGATTCGGGAAGTCTATTTGAAAGAAAACTGAAGTCGATTTTTCAAATCTTTACAGTGGGAGTCGAATCGGTAGAATCACATGCAGAGAGGATTTTGCACGAGAGAGAAAAAAAATTAGGAGAAACAAGAGTCCTGATTAGATAGAATCAGATGAGAGAATAAAATATTTTTTCTCCTAAATTCTTTCTTTTTTTGACCCATTTGACCAAGAGATGAGATCCCACTGCAGATGCTCTTAAAGATCAAAACGGGCGTCACAAAAAGACAAGGTCTTTATAATAAAGTCGGCTTTATATATCAAACTTAGTAAGTGGATGCATGTGTTATTATAGAACGATTGCCTTACTAACCTTATAACAACACACAACTTATCTGGAGAGACAGCAACAACATAGTCGACCGAAAGTTTGTAGAGAGACTAAGACAATCGTTACAACAATGTTTTGTCTATAAAACGAAAGATAGTGTTTTTAGTGATTCTGAGGCCTGAAGCGGTTACTTAACCGACATTGTCATAAGGTCGGCCTAGCTCAGGGCTAGGGTTGAGGAAATGCAACTTAGGAATGGGGATGAGGGTGAGTTTAAAGACTATATGGTACGACACAAACCCTATCTAGTGTGAGACTATATGCACCAATTAAGTAGAGGACAAATAAAGGAGAGGGAGAAATGGCATCATCTATCACACCCTATTGCTTCAACCCTTATAATTAACTTGCACTGGCCTCAAAAGTGGCAAGGAAAGGGTCAGTACTAGTGAGTGAATGCAACTCTCTCTCTCTCTCTCTCTCTCTCTCTCTCTAGGGTTGGCTTGTTGGGATTGTATTCAATGAGCTGATCAGTGTAGGGTACACAGAGAAAAGGGTATCTTTCTAAAAACAAAACGTGAAAGTGGTAACGGTAAGGAAGATAGATTCACACACATGATCAAATCATCCAAACCTAAGCTATATTCATCAGAATTCTCTTGAAAGAGATGAGACACAAACTCAGCAGCCACAACCAGCTGTGAGCTCCTCTCCCAAATGCTCTCTGTCTATGCATTAATTGAAAAAGTTAAGGATCTCTCAGCTGATAACAACACTTCATGCACAGGAATTAACTCCAGAAAACCTCCATAGACAGAGCTTAGGTTACTGTGAAAATTCTGAGGATACCCAGATCACAAGTTTCAAACTTTACCACAAATCTCCAACCAAAACGGCAGATTCAATTGAATTAACCAATACCCACCACGGCTTGTGGGAGTTATGCCGATGGAAAGTTCTCTGGGGAATTTTATCAAACACCTTGTGTGCATTAATGGTAAAGGAGAAAAATATACCTACATGAGTACATGTGGTATCTTCTTTTTTTGCTGGGTCCTAGGGTAAAAACTCAGAATTGTATCTGGCAATGTCACAGTGAATTTTTTTTTAACCATTGAATAGCAGTGATAAAAATTGTGGGAGTAACTTGGAGTAGAAGTAAGATACTTGCAGGATTGGAACTGTTGATTTTACCTCATATTGTTTTGTTTGACCCACCACATCAATGCACGGCAGGCTTCTGTTCTGGACCTGACCGATTGTCAGTTTTATTCTTACACGTTGGAGTATTGTAAGGTTAAGATACATGCTTTGGATTCATGACATAATGTATACATAAATTTTGTTTGTTGTTCCTCTTAATTTGTCCCATATTGAGAAGTGTGGACATAATCTTTAAGCTTTTGTTTAGAAGTGATGCTTAAAGACAAGTATCACGTTCATGATTTAATGTTTTGAGTTTGATAGGGAAATGTCGAATAAATATATACAAATAGAAACGTCATTTCAATGAGCAATTGTGAGGGTTTAAAGTCATATTCAACCCAAAAGCTCGAACTGATGGGTGGAGGCATTAATATGCTTATCAAGTGTTCAATTTGTCCATATACTTTCTATGTGGGACTTATACTTCAACACATGTCACAATTGTTATTTTATAACTTGTATCATGTCGCCACCTTTAGTTCAAAATTGTATCATGTCACCCCCATAAGTGTTGTGTATCAAAGTCACCATTGGTAAACTTTCATGTTGTACGTTAAAAATGATGGAATGTATTTCATTTTTCCCCCTAACCTAAAATGGCTTTCTATTAAAAAAATGAAAATCCTAAAATCTGAAAAAGATACCATGTCTCTTAAAGATTTATTTTCAGTTTTTTAAATGGGGGTATTTTCCTCAATTCACGCAAAATCTAACACTGTTATAGATGGTGATACAAGTTTAACGCTTACGAGGGTGACACGATATAACTTTGAACTAATGGTGGTGACATGATAGAAGTTCCAAAATAAAGGTGTTGACATGTAATCTCCCCTATCCTGAATCCTTATGATTGTTTCTATATTGCTTACGAGGGTGACGCTATCTGAACATTTCACGCCATTAAAAACTACATGGAAACCTGATTGAGGTGTTACATCTCTCTTTATCTGTGCAGCCAAAGACAGAAGGGAGATGTTGGAGGAGATCATGAGGAGAGGTACAAGCTCACTTGGAAATGATGTACCAAGTGAGAGAGAAATCAACCGCCTTGCAGCCAGATCAGACGAAGAGTTCTGGCTGTTTGAGAAAATGGACGAGGAGAGGCGGCAGAAGGAGAACTACAGGTCCCGTCTCATGGAAGAACATGAGGTACCCGAGTGGGCCTATGCTCCGCCTGATAGTAAAGAAGACAAGAGCAAGAGTTCAGAGCATGGGAAGGGTATTTTGGGGAAACGAAAAAGAAAGGAGGTGGTTTATGCAGATGCATTAAGTGATTTACAGTGGATGAAAGCTATGGAAAGTGGTGAAGACATATCAAAGACGTTCTCCTCTAAAGGAAAGAGAAGGGATCTACTTCTTCCCAGCGCTGAGACTCCGACTGATTCCAATATTTCAGTACCCGAAAAGGGTTCGGAGTCTAGGAATGAAAATGTGCCAACTACAAGTGAGGGAACTAGCGAGGATGCACACAGTTTAGCACCAAAGAGACTTGATTCTGAAAGTTCTGAGCATCAAGAGTCCAGAGGAAGTGGGTGGAGTGGTCATGTCCCGTCTTGGAATACTTATAAGAAGAAAAGAACAAGGTATGCGTTTCAGAGCTCATCTTCGGATCCTAGAGCTCAAAATTTCAGTGAAAAGAAGCGATGAGTTTCAAGTGTATCCATTGCATGATGTGTATATTAGACTTTAGTTGCTGGTATTTTGTGTAGCATTATAGGATTTGTTCTAAGATTGATGTAATCCAGCTTTAATTTTCCTCTCAGTGATTGTGAGTTCGATATCCGAGACAGTTTAATCATCTGGTTTTAACATAATTGTATTTTTAATCTGTCGTTTATATTTTTATATCGTACATGATTATGTTAAATAACATATATATATATATAATTTATTATTGTGGTGAGATTATAGGACAACAAGACAAAGAATGTGCAAGAATAAATTTAGGATCTTGTCCGAGAGGTGCTGAGTCATTTTATAGAAAAGAGATGTAATTATCATCATGATAGCGGAGACTTTTAGGGGCTCTTTTTTTCTTTTCTTTTTTCTCGAATTTGTATTAAATTCCATTAATGGCCTATAAATATGGTGATTGAGGATTGAGATACTGAAAGGGACAAGAAAGTAGAAATATCTTAGACTCGAGATCCAGAAACAGAGACTGTGACAATGTCGACTCTTTCAGTGCCAGAGACTGTTCCTTCTCCAGCTGAGGACTGCGAGCAACTCAGGAAAGCTTTCGCTGGTATCCATTTCAACTTACCCACAATTTCTCTTTTCCTTTTTGATGCTAAATCTTTGCTCAATCAGTTCACAACTAGTACATCACCATTCTCAGATCTGTAATCGTCTGGGTTTGTTCTAATCATCACAGTTTTGTCATTTTCTCTATCTGTTTGTGTCTGTATGTATGGTAACGAGGTTAGGAGTGATGGATCGGGTGAATGAAACCAATTGATGATATGCAATTGAGATGAGGTTGATGGATCAACTGTACAAACCAGTTGATTGATATGCAAATGATGTGGGTTGATGGATTGTGTGTTTGATATTTAAATGATCTGGGTTTTCTGAATTAGATTAGAATGAGATCTGATTTAATTAAATGATCTGGGTTTTGTGATGGATCCGTAGTACTTGTTCAAGACCCATCCTCAGAGGATTAGATTGTTTGTAGATCAGGAGCCATCATCACCACTGTTTGTGATTTTTATAAGATACACAACCAACCGTCTGATGCATAGTTTAGTTTAACTCCCTGCTATTGCTCTGTTACGTGTGTTTAGCGCTCTCTGGTCGCCGCTGTTTGCAATTTCAGCATCTATTTGCATTTCTTTTGTGTTGATTCGATCGGTTTGATGGATGATCGCTGAGGTGCTTTGTTAACTCTGCTTTCAGGATGGGGAACAAATGAAGAGCTTATCATATCCATATTGGCTCACAGGAATGCTGCACAGCGCAAGATAATTCTACAAACTTATGCAGAAACTCATGGGGAAGAACTCCTTAAAGCATTGGACAAAGAACTGTCGAGCAATTTTGAGGTGAGGTTCTACTTTTTTGTGCATTGTTTAACTTTGGGAAAAATGAGTTTATTGTTCCACTACTTGATAACATCTTTTTTCAAAAATGTTTTTTGCCATTAAACAGCGCATCATACTGCTGTGGACAATGGAACCTGCTGAGCGTGATGCATTTTTGGCCAATGAGGCTACTAAGATGTTGACTTCCAACAACTCGGTTCTCATGGAAATAGCTTGCACCAGATCTTCCCTAGACCTGTTTCATGTAAGGGAAGCTTACAAGGCTCGTTTCAAGAAATCCCTTGAAGAAGATGTTGCATATCACACCAAAGGGGACTTCCGGAAGGTATTGTAATTTGTAACCCCAACCTAACTCATTTAGCCTTTTGATGCCTAAAGTAATTTCAATCTTGATGCAGCTTCTGGTTCCTCTGGTGAGCTCACTTCGTTATGAGGGAGATGAAGTGAACATGATGTTGGCTAAATCAGAGGCCAAGATCCTCCATGAGAAGATCTCGGAGAAGGCTTACAGTGACGAAGAAGTCATCAGAATTCTGACTACAAGGGGCAAAGCTCAGCTTAACGCAACCCTCAATCACTACAATAATGCCTTTGGAAACGCAATCAACAAGGTATAACAATAATCACAATTACTCAATAGGACTGTTCTTGAACCCTCATTCATAATAGAAAATGAAAAAGAATTCGCTAATTGAAATATTATTGATTTGGTTGCAGGATCTGAAGGCTGATGCTGGTGACGAATATCTGAAACTAATGAGATCCACAATCAAGTGCCTTACTTGCCCTGAGAAGTACTTCGAGAAGCTGTTGCGACTGGCCATCAACAAGATGGGGACTGATGAATGGGCTCTGACAAGGGTCATTGCAACGAGAGCTGAGGTAGACATGCAGCGTATCAAGGAGGAGTACCAGAGAAGAAACACCATCGCCCTTGACCGTGCGATTGTCAAAGACACTTCTGGAGAGTATGAGAAAATGCTTCTTGCCTTGATTGGGCACTGAAATGCTTCCATAGCCATTAGCCAGCCAGGAGAAGGTCCTTTTCCTTATGTATGATGATCTATGCTTTGAGTTGTGTTTGTCTTTGTTTTGTTTCTCTCATTTGGGATGTCATGTCTGTTTGTTTAAATTATGGACCAACGTGGATGGTGTTTATGCTAAACTGTACTAGTTGGAAGCTAATAAAGGACCAATGGCGATGAAGCTTTGTGTGCATGATTTGTAATTTGAATAATTTGTGTTCGAGCTCGAACATACCTGTCGATCTAGGAAAGGTTTACACGAACTAAAATTTTTGTAAGAGCTTTGATTAGTCTCAGTTTTGCCGTGAAGAATGATAATTGGTGTGAACTTGTGATTCATTTAGAATGGAAACCCATAGTTTAATGAATACAATCCGGAGCAATCTATACAGATATTTTGCAATAGTATGTAAGAACATGATTAAATGATAAGCTACATGCAATAGAGAAAGCATCCCTTAGTTTATATTCATTTGTTCTTGTATATATATTACACATGAAAAAAGGGTCCTATTTATAGAGTGGATGACCAGTCATATATGGTTTAGGCATCAACATTCCATGTGTTTATAATAGCTGTACCACTGAACAAGACACGTGTTTCACGATACTTTCTCTTGCACACCATCATTTATAAACATATGAGACATGTTTAGACTTGATATCGACATCACAAACTTTTTAAAAAGTGAATGTCGACAAAGTTCTATCTTGTAGAGTGTCTCCATTTACTCACTTCGGATGAGTTGGACATGCATAACAATTTCCTTGTTGAAAATCCTTATATGACCTTTTGGCGAACGCTGTCGGGGCTTACAGCTGATAGGATGGTGTGAATCGATGGATGTAGAAGAGGGTGCAAAGTTATGGGTAAGGTAGAAGTGTTGTTGAGTAGGTGGAAGGGGGGAGGAGGGCGATTGCAACGCAACCATGTTGATAAAAGAGAAGAGAAAAAACTTAGGCTCTAATTTTAGAAAATTAGAAAAATTGTGGAAATATTGGAGTCTTGTAGTTCATCTCAATTGAATTAGTGTAAGTTTATATAATTATTAATTTTTGATATCGATGAGATTAATTTTTTAATATTAATTTAAAAATATATTACCTTATTATTTTGTCAAATTTCTTAACTTTTCAACTACAAGAGAAATATTATTTCAGAGAATATCAATTTAAAGAAACTATCTAATGTTTTTTAAAATTACACCATAACCATATGCACACAAAAATCAATGGTTCCGAAGAAAAAAAAACAAGAGAAAGAAAGACTGACCACCAACTCCCATTCCCAGGTTCAACCTTTGAACAACACCAACCGACCAACAAACTTTGGCTCTTGGAGCCAGGACAGGGACACAAATATCCTGATGCAAGATATATATACTCCGCTTCCCAAACAGAGCCGTATTTGTTAGGTTCAGAGTTCAGGTTCAGTGTCGTGTGCGCCGACGAGTCCACTAAACACAAAGAGAAGCCGCGATCTATTTTAACTGCTAATAAATGGCATACGTGGCTCGTCTCTCTCTCACTTCACTACCCTCTCAATCACACTCGCCGCCTCCGTCCATGGCTTCCTTCTCCGTCGCCGCCGCTTCCTCTCGCCTCCTCCTCCCGTCCGCCGCCAGAATCTCTCTCGCCTCCTCCTCCTCCTCCTCTTTCAAATGCCTCCGCTCTGGTCCTCTCGCCTCTCACCTCTTCCTCAACCAGGTATGTGCTTGGGTTTCCGTCCAAGTGAATGTTTCGATTAAACTTGTTCATTTCTCTGATATGTGAACTTTTATGCTTGTTCGATACTTCGATTTGCAGAAGAGATCTTCGCCGTTTCTGGTATCGAGCGGAGGATACAGCACGGTGAGCAGTGCCAGGTGTTCGGCATCGGATCCTAGCCAGTTGGAGAGTGCCAAAGAAGAGATCAAGGAACTCCTCAAGACTAAGTTCTGTCATCCGATCATGGTTTGTCTCTATATCTATGCTTATGGTTGAGTTTAATTTTTTCACTTATGGTTGTCAATTGCTTCTAATTTGATGATAAAATGTATGTAGACTTAATCCTGGGACCCTGATCTTAGAACTGGAAACCAGAGTTTATCACCCAAAGTTAATGTCGCTTTAGCTGCAGCAAAAATTCTAACTAAATTGAACTCCTGATGAGGAAGTTAAGCTTAGCTAGAATTTTTTTTTATTTTGTTTGTGAACTAAAAATCATGTTGCTAGTAACAGAAATGATGTTAGCAGTGTGATGGAAATTTCGTATTCGTTCTTAATGCACTTGGTTATGGTATTCGTTACCCGCTACAAATATGCAAACTGGGGTCAAAATTAGATGTGATGGAAGTCACAAATATGCAAACTGGGGTCAAAATTAGATGTGATGGAAGTCACAAATCATGTTGACATATTATAAATAGTTTAGTAATTTGTATGAACTTTTATCAAAGGTTTTGCCGTTTGAGTTTAGAAGGGAATATCAATATGATACCATGAAAGATTGAGGAGACAGAAAGTTGTGAGTGAATATCCTGACCTAGTATGTACTGAAACATGATCTCTCTACAACAGCAGCCTCTAGGCTTTTGGTAGGTGAGAGATGGGAAGTTAGGAGGGAGGGAGAAAAATAGGGAGGAGGAAAGTACTGAAAATTTCTGCTGCGTCCTTTGGTATTGGGATGATGAGAAAATGGACATTGTATATTAATTTACCATGACACCCCTGCTAGATGAACAAAGAAGACGAGTTAATCAACTTCCTCTCTACATCTGAGAGGATTGATTTTTCTATGAACCTAAGGAAAATGCACCTACGTTTTTTCCTTCCTTCTGCCCTAAAAGATTGATTGAAAGTTAGACTTTCCTCCCCACTTTCTTCAGCTCGCTTTCTCCTATCCAATTTACATCCTAGCTAACAAACGTATACGAACTTACAAATTAAAGCTCAAGCAAGTCCAGAAGGTTGAAGAGAGAAAATGACAGTTAAATGGTCAATTTGGTCCATAAACTATTAATAATGTCACTAGTTTAGTCCCTAAACTCTTAATTAAGTCAATTCCGTCCTTGAACTAGGTAGATTTGATTCAATATAGTCCATGTCATTAGTCAACTGTTGCTTAACTATTTTTTAAAAATACTTTAAACTTATTATTAAAAATATAAATTGATCTCAACAATTATATAAGAGAAATATTTTTTTTCACCACATCGATGTTTACTGAAAACAAGGATTAAATATTATTTTTCACTTATAGTTCAAGGACCATATTGGTCATTTTACCAAAGTGACGTAGGAATGTTGAATCTAATAGTCACCCAAACAAATAATTGAGAGAGGGATGGTAGATACTGAATAAGAAATAGAACAGAAAATATTACTGTTATTGCCTTGACACATCACACTATCACAGAGTTGCCATTAAGGTGAGGTTTTCTTTTCCCCAGGTTCGCTTAGGGTGGCATGATGCTGGTACTTATAACAAGAACATCCTAGAGTGGCCACAAAGAGGTGGAGCTAATGGAAGCCTTAGATTTGAAATTGAGCTAAAACATGGAGCAAATGCAGGTTATGATATGAACTATTTGTAACTTATCTGGTTGTGATAACATTGTGACTCACAAGCTTTCCTTTTAGGTCTTGTGAATGCATTAAAACTTCTTCAGCCAATCAAAGACAAGTATTATGAGGTGACATATGCAGACTTATTCCAGTTGGCTAGCGCTACAGCAATTGAGGTTGTTCTCTTAACCTGGAGTTACTATGTATAAATTTTGGAATGATGATGGTTATTGATTTTTTTGGGGGAAATGACAGGAAGCTGGTGGTCCCAAAATCCCCATGAAGTATGGAAGAGTGGATGTCTCAGGACCTGAGCAGTGCCCAGAAGAAGGAAGGCTTCCTGGTAAGCTGATGTTCATGTTGTTAGTGTTATTATTTGGCATGGGTTTTCTGGATTTATCCATGAATGTTTAAGATCATGATATGCACTATATTCTCCTTTTAAATACGCCGGACTGAGTAGAGCAACAACCATTTGAATAAGGAAGTTAAATGTTATGTGCATACTTTATACCATCAAACTTGTATGGGGTTATGCGCTCAGGGTTTTTGCCTCATTTCTATAGTGCTACAAAAAAATTATGAACCTTTTTCCACATCCCAAAAAATAGATGAAGAAACAAGCCTATAGATATAACCCAACAACTTTCATACGAGATGGTAGTCAATGAATGATTGTCGTTACATCCATTATTGACTCTCTTTTTTCCTCTCTTTTAAACTTGAATTATTTAGTTTTGGTAATTTGCTTGCTTAGAAGTCTTACAGTGGTGGAAGGCTCAAGTTTGGAACTTTTGGGTTGTATGACTATGGAATCACTTTTTTATATATTATTATTATT
>JAYMTN010000902.1:0-14343 GCA_036897425.1 Erodium trifolium | reverse complement strand
AGTAACTGAAGCTATGCTACCGGGGCCACATCTTATATCTGATTGGGTACCGTTTGTTGCCAGCAAAGAGCAGAAAAATGGTGTCCCAGAAGAACTTGATTTTGGGGCGAGGTTAGTATCTTATTTTGTGCTCTAATGTTCTACTTGTAGATAGGATAGTGACACCCTTACCAGACTTGAGTTGATTGGCATTATAATTTTCTTTTGTTGTTATTGAATGTCAAGATTTTTATTTCACTCTATTATCTTTTTGGTTGGTAAATGAAAGAAGGTAAAGAACTAAAGAAATCTATACTTCTAGACTATCAAGTTCTGTATAATTCCATTTTCCAGATATATTTCTCTGTTAGGTTCCCTCCTGGAAACATATCTAGAGAATTGCTTCAATCTTATATCCTCTATCAAGTGTGATAAAAAAATAATCTAATTTTCACTATCGGTTCCCTGTATCTTGCGCCAACTACTGGAAGGCACTGGAAATAATGTGGAGATGGAATTAGATGTTTAGCTCTCTTTATTCCTTGTTCAAGTTGTCAGTTGCAAATGATGCTACATTTACCTTGTATGGCATGCCTTTGACCTCATGCAGTGTGGACCAGTTTTTTGAATGCTTCGAAGAGATGAGGAATTCTCAATCAGCGTTAGGAAGCAGTGGGGTGTGGAACTGGACTTGCTCTGTTTTCAGTGCCATAACTGCTGCATCCAGCCTTGCTTCTGGATCTTTGTATATCCCCCCTGGTACGTGTCTATCTTCACACCTTTTCATTTTCCCATTGTGTTCTTATTAGAAAATAGTTAGCAGCGAAGTCCACATAGAATGAAGGTGTATTAAAGAATCTTTAGCCTTTTGTATTCGTGTGGTTACATTCTTACATGGTCATTCTTGTGGATTAATTTGTTAGCACCGACAGAAGCTTGGTTGTCCAACTGGTCAAGCACTTGAACTTGGGTCTTGGGACCTGGGTTCAAGTCTCAACTGCAGTACCTCACTTGTTACTTCTCTTCCTAACTTCTGTTGGGCCTCTCTCATGGTGAGGGTCAAGAATTTAGTGCTCTCTTCTATATAAGGGATCCCATTTCTTGCTTGATACATCAATCTTATAAAGTTCTTTAAGAATAAAAAGTTGTTTGCTGCTCCTGCACTTCTGCATAAGCAAGGTCTTGAGTCCAAAATGCTTTAGTCGATCATTTTTTTTGTTAACACTGAGTAGGGTTACTTCCCAAGGTTAAAGAGGACATTGTGGATAACATCGTCTCTGAATTTACTTAAGTATGTTGTTCTATAGTACAAGGAAAGATGCCAAATAACTTCCCTGTATGATTCTCTGTGGAATGTGGATCTCAATATTATCAGTCGAATCATGCTTTTCTTGTGTACAGAACAGCAACATGTTGAAACCAATGTCAAAGCAACCATTGCTGGAATTTCTGCAGTATTCTCCTTTCATGATGAAAACCCTAAGCAGTTTGGTCAGACGAGGGGTGGTCAGAATAATAGAGCTCCCGAAGTTCACCATCTGGGGGCTGAATTGGGGAACATGGTTCTTTCCTTGCAGGTAATAGCCGTGCTCATGAATTCTTTCTCCTGTTGTTGTGCATGATAACCTTCTATACTAACACAAACATGTGGTAAGATCTACAGATATGCCCTCAAGATATAAAGTTTGTAGGAACAGTGGAGTACTTTGACATCTCTGATTACTTAAGAGATGAGAGTGATTTCATGGACTTCGGATCTCAGAGTTTTAGCGACAATATTCACCATTTAAATTCTTTTATCGAATCTTTACAAAAACAAGTTCAAGCTGCTCTTCCTCCCTTTGCCTCATTTGCTGAGTATCCTGATTTGGTTGAGCCAAAAGGGTTGTATTTTTCAGCTGCAGAGGTAGTGAAAATCCCATTGCTTAGAACTTCAGGTGTCACTCATTGCCAATGCACGGTGAATTCAACTTCAGCAGACGGGCGAAGAACATCATTTTCATTGAAATTGCCTCCATTCCTTTTCTGGGTGAACTTTCATTTGATAGATTTGTTACTGAATCTTTTGAATGAAGTTGGAAAATGTGTTGATATGAGTAAGAGGAATACGGTTCCATCTGAAGCTTTGAATGAGAAGTTCAAAAGAGGTTCTAGACTTCATGCTACGACCTCGTATCCGTCAGAAAGTTTGCAGGGTAACATAATAGTCCCAGCTGCAAGGGTGATACTATGTTTTCCTTATAAAAGTGGTGAAGATTTTGGAGGCAACTTACTGTGGGATCAATTTATTGCTCTAGATTTCTCCACGAACAAAGAAGATGCTAATCCTGTTTTAGATGCGAAGTCTCAGAAAAATCATTCTTCAACAGCCACTCAATCTCTTCATGTAAGTTTCGGTAACCTTGACATTCACTTGGTAACTTCTGCAAGTAGAGACGGTCACGGCCACAGAACAGATTGCAATTATATGGATGGGCAGAAATTTCTTGCTCAGAATGTTCTGTCTATTACCAACAGAATGGGCCGTTTCTCTCTGAGTATGCATTGGCAGGAAGGTCCAGTGACTGGTCCTTGGGTAGCTAGGAGAGCTAAAATGTTAGCTACTTTAAAAGAGTCGAAGAACAATCAAAAAGTTGTTGGAAAAGATTATGAGTTTGCTTCTATGAATAGTATAAAAGATTTGGAAGGTTTATATGTTCAAAGCCGAGAGGAGATGATTATGAGTTCTGCATTCTTCATCCATGCTAATCTATCTTCTGTTACTATCAATCTAGGATGTCCTCAATATGAAAATTTGCATTTTCTTTTAGATCAGATCATAAATGGGTTTTCACGTGGAGGCCGTACCACGGTTGATGCAAGAGAAGAACTATGTCTGCCACAAGCATCAATCTTTATGGAGAGTGACTCTGTAGAAATTGTAATCAACCCCGACCCAAAGGAAAGTATCAAAAGCGCAGTACAAAGTGAGCTTCCCTGTTCATGGCATCAACTGAAACTAAATGTTAAGAAGTTTGAAATGCTTTCTGTCACAAATATAGGAGGAATTAGAGAGGCAAGTTTTTTTAGGTTGTCACATGGTGAAGGCAAATTGTTGGGTTCTCTCACAGGGCTATCAGATGAAGTTCTTCTCATCTCATGTAGCAATTCCACAATGAATCGTGGTGGTGGAGAAGGTTCAAATGCGTTATCTTCAAGGTTGGCTGGTTCTGATATTGTTCACTTTTGGGATCCGGAGAAAGCTCATGCTTTTACCTCCGTAACTGTGCGATGTGGTACAATTGTTGCTTTTGGTGGTCGCTTGGACTGGTTGGATGTAGTTATCTCTTTTTTCAGTTCTCCATTTTCCGAAGTTGATGAAGCAGCTTCAGTTAGTTCACAGCAAGAGGATCGAAGTGCATCTACTCAGGTTTCATTTAATCTTAACTTGGTTGATATTGGTTTGAGTTACAACCCCCACTTTGATGAAGTTATTGACTCTGGTTGCTCGGGCAGTGCCAAAGAAGAAATGTGTGAGAATTATGTTGCTTGCATCTTAGCTGCATCTTCTTTGAATCTTACAAATACAACGACTACTAATTCTCTTGAAAAAGAGTATAAATTTGTCATCAAAGATCTGGGGTTTCTTATCTGTCCAATATCAGAGCCTTGTAATGTTGGTGGCACTTACAGCGTTGATTATCTTCATTCAGCTGGGTTTGTGAAAGTCGCTAGTGATGCATACATGGAAGCAATTTTGAGAGTTAGTGGTAAGGACACCCTTCTATGGGAGCTACAATTGTGTAAGACTCACATAGAACTAGAGACTTGCCATGACACAACCTCTGGTCTGGTTCGTTTAGCTGCTCAACTCCAACAACTTTTCGCTCCTGATCTGGAGGAAACACTCGTTCACTTGCAGACAAGATGGAACAATGCTCAGGAGGCACAAGAGAGAGACGAGTTTTTTTCTGACTCCAAGAACGCCGGTAGTGACTATTCTTCTGCGACTTCTCAAATGCATACTTGTGTAGACCTGAAAAGTTCACCTGGGAATGTGGGATTGATGGATGAGATATGTGAAGATGCTTTTGATTCCGGAGGGAAACAAAAGCGCCAGAGTGATGCATCTGAATCGAATCTTAGCATTGGCGCACCTCAGGTATTCTCTCATGAAATAGCTTATGATGGGTCATTGCCAGAGTTCATCGAAGGTTATTGTTTGCCGAAGGCACACCAATTCTCTAAAATTTCTCAAGGATCTGAGGTTCCTGAATCCAAATCTTGGGACATGGGGAATGAAGATATAGGAAGGAGAGATAGTGGATGGTTCGGGGAATCCTCATTGAGAATATTAGAGAACCATATTTCTGAAATGAGTGAACAAACCAGCTTTAGACAATCTGTGAACCATACAAGGGTCGATGACCAAGCAAAGGCTAATGGACATGTACTTCTTAAGAGCATTGATGTGAGATGGAAAATGTATGCGGGTTCTGATTGGCACAATAATCGTGGAAGGGAATCGGATGTGTGCCTAGAACTCAAGTTATCAGGGTTGGAGTTCAAGTATGATGTTTTTCCGGTTGATAGCATATGTGCATCGAAGCTTTCTCTTTCAGTTAAAGATTTTCAATTATGTGATAAGAGCTTGGATGCACCATGGAAACTGGTAAGTGAAATCTGGAACTTGAACATGTTTCACGCTTTGAAACTAAGACCTGATATCAGAACTTCTATTTGAACTGAAAGGTGCTAGGATATTATCTTGCAAGAGATCGGCCAAGGGAATCATCTTCGAAGGGGTTCAAGCTTGACTTGGAAGCTGTCAGACCAGATCCTCTAACACCACTTGAGGAGTATCGGTATGAATCAAGTTTGTTATTCATCTTTACGTGAAGCTTATTATGGGCATACTTGATTCAATCCCTTGTTGTGAATGATTTGGGATAAACAAAGAGTGGCTTTTATTCAGCTACTATTTTTCTTCCAGGTTACGGATTGCTTTGCTTCCTATTTTACTGCACTTGCACCAGTCCCAACTCGATTTTCTCATCAGCTTTTTCGGGCCTAAAAGCCCGCCAGCCGACCAGTCTCCACAAGATTCATGTGGTTCAGTATCAACAAAAAGTAACATTGCAGGGCATGCCGTTGCAGAGGAAGCATTGCTTCCATATTTTCAGGCAAGTAATGTTCAAGTGTTCAATTTATAAATTTCTTTAGTAACTCTTGCTATTTATGTTTCAATGGTTTACTTCAGTTTCAGCTTCCAACTTGAACTTACAATTTTTGTAAGTGCATGGGATTTTCTTATATCACCTGCTTCCTGACCATGTTAATTAATACCATTTACGCGTGTACTTGACATTTATAGTAAAGTTATTATGATATTTTTTTTACCGTGTTTCCTTTTACCCTTTTACTTTTTTAGGTTTAGCCAAATCTATTTACTAATAAAAGTTGATTTTTCTTTCAGAAGTTCGATATATGGCCAGTTCTTGTTCGGGTTGACTACAGCCCGCATCATGTTGATCTTGCAGCACTAGGGGGCGGGAAGTATGTAGAACTAGTTAACCTTGTTCCTTGGAAGGTAATTCCTCTCATTTACTGTACAAGAGTTTTGGTCTTTAGTTGTTAACAAAGTATTTTGGGGAAATTTCTTAAAACTACCTTAATGAATCACCCGTGAACGTAAAACTACCCTATGAAAACATATGAACTTTAAACTACCCTTTGTTTGAAACACTGTACACTCATGGAAAATTCCGTAAAAATGAACGAAAATGCAAGAATGTCCTGTTAAAATTGATGGATTTTTTTCGAAATGAGAAAGGAGCCCTTGAAATGAAAAAATAAATATTTTTACAATTATTTATCATCATATTTGTAGTTTTCTGTTCGTGGACAATTTATAAAGGTTGTTTTCAGTAATTTCCCCCTTTATTAAAATGGGTCAGTCAAACAGCCCTAGAAAAGAACAAAGAAAGAAACATTCTTTCAACGCTATTAATGTTCTAATATACTTTTTACTAATGTTTGATACAGGGCGTTGAGCTAAAGCTCAAACATGTTCATGCTGTTGGAGTCTATGGTTGGACTGGCGTAAGTGAAACAATCATAGGGGAGTGGTTGGAAGATATTTCTCAAAATCAGGTTTTGCATTCTTTTGATATTAATGCCAATATCAAACAGTTTCAACACAAGGTATTGACTTTTCATTTAATGCATTTATAGATTCGTAAAGTGTTGCAAGGCCTTCCCACTATCCGGTCATTGGTCGCTGTTGGCACTGGTGCTGCAAAGCTCGTTACTTTGCCAGTTGAGAACTATCGAAGGGATGGCAGAGTACTAAAGGGAGTGCAAAGAGGTAAACTATTTGCTTGACCATAGTTGTATCAGTGGCTATAGTTGTATGTTAAAAAGCTTGTTCGGTATCTATACACTTACATAGTTGTGCCTTGAGATGAGTTATAAATACAAGCCTACTTCATTTCCAGGTACAATTGCATTTCTTAAAAGTATTTCACTTGAAGCTGTTGGGCTGGGGGTACATCTGGCTGCTGGGGCCCATGATATCTTACTCCAGGCAGAATATATTCTTGCTACAATTCCACCTCATGTGCCTTGGACTCTTCAGACCAGAACAAAGACTAATGTTAGATCTAATCAACCCAAAGGCGCCCAACAAGGTCTTAAACAGGTGAAGATCCCAAAATTCAATAATAGAAATCATGCCATGTTTTTTTTGCATGCACTAATAAATTAAATTTGACAGGCATACAGAAGTCTTAGTGATGGCCTGGGGAAAACTGCTTCTGCTTTAGTTCGAACTCCATTGAAAAGATATCAGCGTGGAGACAGTGCCGGATCTGTTTTGGCAACTGCTGTTCGAGGTGTTCCTGCAGCTGCCATAGCTCCAGCTTCTGCTTGTATGGGTGCTGCACATTATGCTCTTCTTGGGTTCAGAAACAGGTCAGTTCTATAATTTTCAATTTTATTTCACATGCAGTGACCACCTAGACGTTCTTCTCAGCTTATCAAAATCTACTCTAATATACTCTTGCAGCCTTGATCCTGCACGGAAGAAAGAGTCCATGGAGAAGTATTTGGGCCCTACTCAGCCAAAGGAATAGATTACAGTTTCTAGCATCAACATTCAAGTACTCATCTTTTACCGTCTAAAATATTTCTTGTGTGTATATGTTGCGTTATATTTACTTCAATGAGTTATATCTTCAACTACTACAGAGGATCAAAAGTCGCCCCGTTCAAGAAGACGGTGCTGCTGGTGAACCTTGTATTTCACCATGATGCTCATGTATAATGTGAGTTGAGCTTCCTATATAGAACATTAGTTTTGTCAGATAATCTTTACATGTTTGGAAAAAGGAAGGGACATAATTAGTCGACATTTTAGATGTAATGAATTGCTAATTTTGGGATCTGATATGTTTGGTATACATTTGTTGATTGCAGATGTACAGTTCAGCAAACCGTCAAACTGATTCTTTCCTGTCAATGAACCAGGCAATAGTTTTGTACAAAGTGTAAATATCAAAGGGTGCATAGAGTTTTTGCCGGCGTTGTGAGATTTGTCGTTAAAATGACATGATTTCAGATAGTGAAGGGGTACGATGTACCCCATTTGTTCTTCAAAACTACATAAATGTATAAATTGGTTCGATTTGTTGTATATAGTTTATCTGGTTTTTAACTTTCAAATATAGCCATGCTTCTTTTTGTACCATAATAGTTTATCTGTAAATATAGTTTATCTGGTTTTAACTTCTAAAATACATCCATTACATTAATTATGATAAAACTTGAAGGTTGTCTTTGACCATCTGCTGTTGCTGATGAAATAAGTTGAAGAAGTGACAGTGACTTTCTTTGCTTGAATCTTCACCCGAAATTTGAAGAACAAAAACAAATACTGATCAGATGTCTATTGCAGAACTTGAGCATTTTATATTGGCACCAAATAGACGATTTGCATTTCTATATATACACTAACTCTTGCTCATAAGTTTATTCACACTAAGATATGTATCCTCCGGTTGATGACCAAAAATATGCAGCTGAGGGCCGTCCAGGCCCTGGGTTTCCAAGCTCGGCTCCCTTACAAGCTGATCCTCCTCCTCCAATCCATCCCGGGTACCATGTTCGTGGAGTTCCTGGCCGCTGGTCTACTAGTCTTTGCCATTGTTTTGATGATCCAGCAAACTGTAAGCATACATATGATCTCAACAATACTTAGTCCTGTTCATAGATTAGATATTGTTAGCATCATATATATGTGTAAAAGATGTGGATCTGGTACAAGCTTGAGCGATTAGCAAATACAAATGTTGATATATATATATATATATTTGTTTGTTGACATATTAATTTTGCAGGTGTGATAACTTGTTTTTGCCCCTGCATCACATTTGGGCAGATATCTGAAATCATCAACCAAGGCTCCACAAGTAAGAAAATAGCTTATATTTTGAGAGTGATGAATTAGATTGTAATGCAATTGGTGTTGCAGCTTGTGCTGAAACGGGGACGATCTATGGGCTGCTGGCTGTGACTGGTTTTGCTTGCTTGTACTCGTGTTTTTATCGATCGAAAATGAGGGGTCAGTATGACTTGGCTGAGTCCCCTTGTGTTGATTGCCTGGTGCACTGCTTCTGCGAAGGATGCGCGTTGTGCCAAGAGTATAGAGAGCTTGCCAGCCGCGGATTCGACATGGGAATAGGTAACCAAAATTCAGCTGCTAATCTCAACTCAGTCTCGAGTCTCCTCTTAAGGACCAAGAAAGCTACCTGATAAGTAACAAAAGTATAATACTATGTTAGTCAAGTAATATATAGGATGATTAAGACGTGATTATGGTGCCAAGCATCTGTCAAACATAGCTAATTAAAGTAAATAAAACATTAGGTGTTTCCATTGAAAACCAAGTTGCCAATTCAATTAATAAGATTATTACGGTACAGGTCAATTAAGTTGACTTGATCAACTGTGGGCACAGGAAAGAGATAGATACATGACGTGTTCCCTAAGGTATCACTCGCTCAAAGTATTGTAACTTGTAAGGCTAAGCCACCCCTTCTTAATAGCGGGAATATATATTTATAAATGAAGTCCACGTTGATGTCAACGTTGGTATGCATATATGCGTGTTTCGGTAGGTACTGAATTTATTTTATAAACAACCCAACAAATTCTAGGTCATTAAGTTCATTGATTCAGATTAGCAACTGATTTATATTTTAGAACATGTTTGTGAATTGTACTTCAACTCTGTTGTTCATTTTGTATTGATACAGGGTGGGAAGCGAACATGAACAGGCAGCGGAGGGGAGTGACAGTAGCTCCAGTTCTGACAACTCAGATGACAAGAATATGATCATGAAACAATCACTCATCTTTTTAGTACAAGATCTCCGATCTACTACTTTTGATCCGCTGCTTCTTAGTGTTGCTGTATAATGTATTAGCCTACTCTTCTGATGTCATGTTGATGACACAAGAATAATGTTTCTTATCTGTCCTGTAACATGTTTGGTTTCGGATCCATTAAAGACAAGGTTTAAGATATGAACATGTTGTTGCTTCCTAGAATATTCATATGTATATACTCATCTGTGTTGACTTTCTTCTTCCTTTCCTTAGGATATGAACATATCTACTTTTTTCTTACAATATATTCTGAAAACTTGGTGTCATGTTCTCAAATTGTAATAACAAATATATATGAATAATATTTGTCCATATTTAAAGAGGTAGACAATATTTTCTTCTGGAAAATGTGAATAGTCAAGAAACTGGAAATTGAAAAGTCATTTAATGACCTGTGTCCCTTCCAGACATAAACAAAGACCAAGTAGAGTCAACCTGGATTTTTCCAGCTCACTACAGAACAGACCTCAAAGCTATAGTTTATAATAAAATGTGCAACTGGTCCATTTGCAAGGGTGATAAACATCTTGCAACTTTTACTTGGTGATCTTGCTGATTAAGTCTTGGGGAAAAGAAAAAAAAAAGTGATGTATCCTCCTTCAGTTCATGAGCAAAAGTATGGTCATGAAGGTCAGGGCCACCCAGGGATGATGCCACCACATCTTGTTGCTCATCCGCTTCCCAGCCACCATGTCCGCGGCAGGTGGTCTTCTGGTCTTTGCCATTGCTGTGATGATCCTGCAAACTGTAAGCACACATCAATCAACCCTTTGTATATATATAATCATCAAACTGATTAATTGTGATGTTGATTAATGTAGGTATAATCACTTGTTTCTGTCCCTGCATCACATTTGGGCAAGTTTCTGAGATAGTCAACAGAGGCTCCAGGAGTAAGAAGAAGCTTGAGTGATTGTTTTGTGACATATATGTGTATCATCTTTAATTACTTTGTGGAATTAATGTTGATTAATGTTATGCAGCTTGCGCCACGGCCGGAACCCTGTATGGTTTGGCCTGTGTCTCTGGTTTTCCTTGCTTGTACTCGTGTTTCTACCGCTCCAAGATGAGGGGTCAGTATGATTTGGCCGAATCCCCCTGTGTTGATTGCCTCGTTCACTTCTTCTGTGAGTTTTGTGCTTTGTGTCAAGAGTACAGGGAGCTTGTATATCGCGGATACGACATGGGAATAGGTATATACCTCCTCATAACTTGTAAATCTTGATTCAATACTGTGAAAAATATGTGATTGACCTACTGAAATTTGTTTCCGAGGTTTCCACAACTGAAAGACCAACCTTATTAGTTGAGTGTGACTTTAACCTTTATAAATAAATAGTTATATTAGCTTAAAGACATGGGTTTAAGTTAAGTGTGAACATGTTGATGGTGGTAGTATATAAATTTAGACATATGTTCATTTGGGTCGAGTTAGTTCCCATGATTAAGTAAATATTTTTCAAGGTCATGAGTTTTGAACTCATGTAGAAACTCTAATAACCATATCAAAAGACAGACACAACTAGAAGTTTAAGCTGAATATTTGAATGACCAATTACAGGTTGGGAAGCAAACTTGGATAGGCAACGGCGCGGTGTCACTATAGCTCCAGTGGTGGAAACTCGCATGTCAAGATGAGGAGATCCTTTCAACCTACCATTGCTGCTGTTTTTGTTTTTCTGCAACTCTGTTTTATTCTATGCATAGTTATTGCTTTTGAATGTGAGTGCATTGAATGGTTCTTGACATTCAGAACATTGCAATGATTCTGATGAACACCAAACTGAACATTTTATTAATCCGATATCAAGCTAAACATCTTCACATCATACACACACGACACGAGAAAATGAATGAAGTTAACAGAGTTTCATGGTTCGAGTCATCATGGCCATGAACTCATCCATGTCTATCATACCGTCTCCATCAGTATCCACAGCTCTCACCATCTTCCTGCACTCCTCTAAGCTGCACCTTTCTCCAAGCCTCCTCAGCACTTCCATGACCTCCTCTGCACTAATCTTCCCGTCCCCGTTCACATCAAATGTCCTGAAAGCACTCTGTATGTCACTCTTCTTGATCCCCCCTCCTCTGTTGTGTGCTTCCACAAACTCTTTGAAGTTGATGAACCCGTCTCCATCCAGATCAGCAACTTGGAAAATCTTGGGCACTTCTTGAACGACGCCCCCTTTTCCCAGTGCTCTCAGTATGGCCTTGTACTCCTGCTGAGATATCTTGCCATCTTTGTTAGTATCAAATCTATCGAAAACTTGCCTTAGCTCTTCGATATTTGGCTGGAAAGCCGGCAACAACCCCGAGCTTTGTCTGTCCTGAGAAGAGAACAATCTTGATGGCCTGCGCAAGTACTTCCTCTTTGACAGATTGTACTGAAAATCAAGGAAGCTCATCTTCAACATCTCTGCACTTGTTCTTCTTCTTCTTCTGAGAGAACACAATAATCAGTTTTCAATAGATAGGAGAACATAGAGCGCATTTAAAGAAAAGTCTCAGTTTACTTTTCGTCAAAGAAAGATTATGCTGATTCTTGAGCTGAAGGCATAAAGTTGAAAAAAGATTCAATCCTAGGCAACTTTAACTCATTGCCATCCAAGCTATGGGTAACAGATTCCAAAAGGATGGCCAAGATAGAAAAAGTAAGGCAAAAAGAAGAGAAATATCACTAGAATAGAAAGGAATACATTCTTTGCTAGTTGAGTTTGATCTCATCTTTGTTTACCCGATATCTCCTTTTTGGGGGGTTTCCTTGTACCCTCTATAAGGAATCGTAATGTTCATTCTACTCTTTATTTTGAATAACAAGGAAGGTTGTGTGACAAGTTAAGTCCTTGTAGGATACAAAGTATATTCCCGAGTTAGACAAAAGGGTAATCCGTACTTTGTTTGGTCAAGGTGGTATTCCGTTTTCCAGATCTTCCATGACTTCAATGTCCTTAGGTGTTGTTATCTTGTGGACATATCCTGCAATAATGATGACAAAAAGTGTGAACTCTAATTAAAATACTAATGTAACAAATAGCTAAAGATAATGGGTGTTCTAAAAATACAAATTCTGAATTGATTAGATGGCCAGTTATGGTCTAATTTGGATGATTAAGGCTATATCAGAAAACAGAGGGTAAAATGAGAGCAACTAAACATCTGATTTGTATATCATCCATATTTGTGTTAATTTATGATAGTAAGAGATCAATTAGCTTAACAGCAAGACTCTTAACAAGAGGCATATACTACCCTTTATAAGTTCTTTACCACCAAAATGAAGCTCGTGCAATATGAATAAATATGTAACCATCATAGATAGCTTCTTTCTGTAAATCCTAGTATGATAGATAAGAATTTGAATACCTATCCCTTGGCTAGGTATGCATTTGCAGATCCAATACTGAACCTTGACAGCTTGGACACTTCCCAGTCCATCCATAAACCGCTTCCTTACAATCCAAAAATCACCCTGCCTTTTTAGTTTCTGTAATTGTGTGTACAAGTCACAATCTTACAAAAAGCGTGCTACTTGATTATCTTTCAACTCCAAAACATGTAAAGCACCTGATAGAAAAAGGGCAACAAACTACATCTGTCGGCGTAAGTTACCTAGGAAAAACAAAAGCCATTCGCTCTATTTAGGGCCATATACTTTGTTGCTTCATTTGTAACAAGGATGTGTCTCCCGGTATCAAATCAATCCACAACTATACCCTTCTTGAGGTCAACCAAATTAAGCGTATACCAATAAGAAGCTAACCATTTTTGCTTTAATGGGTATTCCTTTTTTTCTCAAAAGCAACTAAATCAGCTAACAATACTATATCCCCACACCTTACCAATGTTCCAAAAGTTATAAGAAATTTGAAAATGAAACTAATTGCTTTGGTTTTTCCCTCTATCATTCCACCTTTTAGGAACTAAACAAGGACAGCTTCACAACAATGCCTAATCCAATTGAAATCTCTCTGAGACTGCAATCCTAATCAAAGTAATATACACACACTTATATAAATCCATAGTGTAATCAGTAATGTATCTTCATAGAAATTGAGAACTTGTTTTAGTAAAAATTAAATGGAAGAAGGTGAGACCTCCATTTGGGGATCACATCGGAGACGAAGGTAGACTAATCATAGGAAGCGGCAGAGTTGGGCATCATCGACCAAGTAGCTCTCAGTGCCATTCACTTTCATGCCGCCGTTAGCGCTTCCGAAACTATAGCACGGCAGCGGTGAATGAGGAAGGAGGTTTTGATAATGAAATTTTTATGGACATTTCCAAACCGCGGATTGTTTTTTCTTATAAGCTAAAAATACGATTTTATATCAACCCAAAACAAAAATCTCAAAAAGACATTATAAAAGGGAATAATCGAAAGAGCTAAAAGAAAAACAAGAACGACAAAAACAAAGACGACCGGTCGAAGAAATCAAGGGAAACTCTGAAAAATCGAGTGGACATCAACATTACAAGCAATACTTGTGAATCCCATAAATTTGCAGATATCCCAAGCACGCTTAGCTTCCGACTTTTTGCGCAAGGATTGAGAAACTGATTTCCATCGACTTTGCAATCGAAGGGGGTTTCGAGTTCTTGCGTCGATCAAGCTTTTTGCGTTTCTTTTTCCTGATGAAGTCGAAACGAGGAGAGGAATAAACATCCACCAAAGGAGAATTGATTTCTACAATGAAGTCCGGGAAGGAGTTCGGACAAGGAGCCGGCAGCTATGGGCCCCCAGGGACCTTAAGAGGAGATCCTTGGACTTGTTCAGGACTTCCTGCGCATTAGAGACAGCCGTGGAGGGGCTTGGGCTGAGGGGCAAGGCCAAGAAGGGATCGATAGGAGGGGATGGGCCTTGAGACGAGCCCAGCAAGGGCCCTGCCTCCTGAGTCCCGGGACTCTACGCAAACTCCACGCGTTTATTTAGCCTCG
>JAYMTN010000901.1:0-14347 GCA_036897425.1 Erodium trifolium | reverse complement strand
GTAGCCACACAGCGTGGACGAAACGCTGTGCACTATTTCATTCGTGGACGAAACTTTAGGGTAGTTTTGGACAATTAACCCTTTTTTTTAATTATATTGTTGTTCTAGTAATCTGCCTTTTTCTTTATGTACCTCTAATTATTTGTTCAGCATTTTAATATTTTAGTGACTGGTGAGTCCACTTCAGCATCTGCTTGATGCTGTTGAAATTGAAGTTGCCAAGAAACTGAATTTATTTTGCAATGAGGACTTGAGTCGTAATACTTTAATCTTTTCTCATGTCCATCATTGGTCAAATTTATGTCTTCCATATCACAAAATGTAAATAGAAGTTGGAGTGTTGGCAAAAACAGAAACTTTGTTGTGATGTTGTGGATATATATGCACACAATAGTACTTTCTGATATTTATAATCATTTCTATACGTGCAGGTAGAGGGAAGTCTTGTGCATATTATGAAAGCATTGGCTAGCCATCCTTCAGCTGCACAGAGTTTAATTGAGGATGACTCACTTCAATTACTGTTTGAGATGGTTGTCAATGGGTCTTCAACAGTTCTCTCTCAATCCATGGGAGATCTAGTTCCACTACACAACATGCAGCTACATAGGCATGCAATGCAGGTAGACATTTTGCTGATTTTTTGTTGATGACTTGTCATTTTTATTTCCTTACGAATTTTATTCAAGCTTCACGCGGTGATGGTTAGATTTTCTTCTTTGCACCCTTTTGCTTTGTTCCAGATACTTGGCCTTCTACTAGTCAATGACAACGGGAGCTCAGCCAAATATATACACAAACGCCATCTGGTATGCCATCACTTTAATGCTTTTAAGCTTCTGGAAGACCTGATTGTCTCTTTGAAGCTTGTCTATTGAATAGTACTTTCCTCTTTGAATCTCTCGATATTTGTGTTCGAGAATATGTAGTCATTGACTTGTGCTGTGGTGTTTCTTGGTTTCTTTATCGTTATTTATTAGATTTTTACAGAATATGTTGGAAATTGATGGTATCATGCTATTTTTTCAGTGGTCAATTCTTTTTGGATTTATTCTAGCATCATACTTTCATTCTTAGGTTAAGGGTGTCTCTAGATATTTCTTTATTAGTGCTTATAGGAACCAGTAATTATATATTTCTTTATATGGTTAATTGACATGGAACATGTGAGTACCTGTCATGATTACTTGCTCTTTTGATTTGTGGTATGAAAAGAAATTCATGCATCCTTTGGACTCTTGCTGATATCACACATACCATTGCCTCTATTTGAGTTTGTTGTATAACCATACCTCTTGTATGCATAACAAAGCACATTTCAAATAAGGTTCATAGTACTTAGTAAACTTCTATTATTGAGAGAGTACGAAATACACAAGGTAAACACGTGTCACTGATCTCGAGGGATTTTGTAAGTCAGCTTTTCAATTTTGGTCTTGTGTTGCGATAATTGTCTTGGCTTATATTCATTATTTTTGTATGTTCCCTAAAATTTTACATCATCTACTGTTAAACTTGTCATGCAGATCAAAGTTCTTCTTTCGGCTGTAAAAAGTTTCAATCCTGATTGTGGTGATCCTGCCTACACTGTGGGCATTGTTGATTTGTTACTTCAATGCGTAGAATTGTCATGTAAACCAGGTAAATCTGCCAAAACCTTGTAGTAGTAAACTACAAGTTTGTAGATACTGTTTATTCTCTTCAACTTTTGGTGGAATCCAGAATATGTAGTTGTGGGCATGAAATAACATTTTCTTTGCAAGCTCTAAGCATTATTTTTGCAAGCTCTAAGCATTATTTCTGATGTTTCTAATTTGGTAGCTTTTGAACTGTTTTTGTTATATGTTACTGCTAATTTGGTAATATTTCAACCTGTAGATGCTGGAGGGATCAAGCTAAGGGATGATATACAAAATGCACATGGTTATCAATTCCTTGTTCAGTTTGCATTGGCCCTGTCCGCTTTGTCAAAAGATCAGGGGATTCATTCTATCCATTCAAAGTCTTCTTCTGACCCTCAGACAATGACTGATGTGAAACAGAATTTCATAGGAAACGAGGACCCTTCATTTCAGAATCTGTCTCCAACACTCTCTAGGTTGCTTGATGCTCTTGTCAATTTAGCTCAAACAGGTCCATCCGAATCTACGGGTTCTATTGGAGGCAAAACTTCCAAATCTTCTCATACTAAATCTAGTGACCATAGCAGAGGCCATACCCCATCCTTTGACCACCTTACTGATGAGACTTGGGAGAAAGACAATGATAAAGTTAAAGACCTGGAAGCAGTGCGTATGTTGCAGGACATATTTCTGAAAGCAGACACCAGGGAGCTGCAGGCAGAAGTACTAAATAGAGTGTTCAAACTATTCTCTAGTCATCTTGAAAACTACAAAATATGTCAGCTGCTTCGGACAGTTCCACTCTTCATCCAAAACATGGGTGATTTTCCACCATCACTGCAAGAGATAATTTTAAAAATCCTTGAATATGCTGTGACTGTGGTAAATTGTGTTCCTGAACAAGAATTGCTTTCACTTTGCTGGTTACTGCAACAACCAATAACATCAGATTTGAAGCACACTATACTTTCTTTCTTCGTGAAACTAGTATCCTTTGATCATAAATACAAGAGAGCTCTGCGAGAAGTTGGCGTGCTTGAAGTTCTCTTAGATGATTTAAAGCACCACAAGTTTCTTTCAGGTTCTGATGAACAAAGTGTTAACACTATCCCGTTGGAAAGAAAAACCTCAGACAGCTTTGTGAAACACTTGGACAATACAGATCTCATCATTACTTCACCCAAACCAAGTGAATCTCCTACAGTAAAGCTTCCTATTTTTGAAGTTGAATGCACAATTGCCGTTGCATGGGATTGCATGTTTTCTTTACTGAAGAAATCAGAAGCCAACCAAATGTCCTTCCGCATGGCTAATGGTGTGACCACTGTTCTACCATTTCTGGCGTCAAATATTCACCGTTCTGGTGTCCTCCGAATATTTTCATGTTTGATAACCGAAGATGGTAAACAGGTTTGTGAGTGTTTTTTTCTGTTCATTTAATCTGTTGGGTAGATTGAACATGGACAGATTTTTTTCTGACATCTTCCTTACCCTGATCTTCCGATTAATTTTCACCAGTTGTTTCACCTTCTGCTTTAATTGCTAATTTAAATTGAACAAAACATCCGGGCAGTTACAATGTTTTGTGCATATTCCTGCCTACCTGCAAAGAGCCTCATTCTATGTGAAGTATCACTAAAATAATCCAATTGATTTTTTTTGCCAGGGGCGTCAAGATGAATTAGGTGTACTTGTTGAGGTTCTGAAAAGTGGGATGGCTACAAATATTTCAGGATCTCAGCACACACTTCAAAATGATGCAAAATGTGACACAATGGGAGCATTATGGCGGATGCTAGGAGCGAATAAGTCCGCTAAGAAGGTCTTTGGTGAAACCACTGGGTTTTCTCTTCTGCTAACTACCCTCCACAGTTTCCAAAATGGTGATGGGAGCCATGATCAATCGACTTTAAAGGCTTATGTCAAGGTGTTTACCTATCTATTGCGTCTTGTGACAGCTGGGGTGTGTGATAACGCTACTAATAGGACAAAACTACATACAATTATATCATCCCAAACCTTTTTTGATCTTTTGACTGAGTCTGGTTTGCTTTGCATGGAGTGTGAAAGGCAAGTCATACAATTATTGTTTGAGCTTTCACTTGAAATCACGCTTTCACCATTCTTAACATCAGAGAATCAGAAATCATCTGTTGATGCTGAAAGTGAGTCAGCTAGTTTTGTTTTAACTACCCCTTCCGGTTCATTTAATCCTGATAAAGAACGAGTTTATAATGCGGGTGCTGTTAGAGTTCTTATCAGATCTTTGTTACTCTTCACTCCAAAGGTGCAGTTAGAACTGCTGAACCTCATTGAAAAACTTGCTTGTGCCGGTCCCTTCAATCAGGAAAACCTCACGTCTGTAGGTCAGGAACAGCTCTTCTAGTGCTCCAAAGTCATTTTGTAAATATTTATTTGTTTACTTATTATGTACTTATAATGTGATTAGGTTGTGTGGAACTTCTACTAGAGACAGTTTACCCCTTCCTTTCCGGCTCATCTCCTTTACTTTCCTATGCTCTGAAAATTGTGGAAGTTCTTGGGGCATACAGGTAGAGATTGTACCAGGACTATTTATAACTGCATTTTAATTATCACAAATATGTGTAAAATGAGATTTGTATTTCTGGTAACAGGTTGTCTGCATCAGAACTTCGACTGCTTATTAGATATATTCTGCAAACGAGACTTGTAAAGTCAGGGCGTAATATAGTGGATATGATGGAGAGATTAATTACCATGGAAGATATGGCCCCAGAAAATGTTTCCCTCGCACCATTTGTTGAGATGGACATGAGAAGGATTGGACATGCTTCTATACAGGTATCTCTGGGTGAAAGGTCATGGCCTCCTGCAGCTGGTTATTCATTTATTTGTTGGTTCCAGTTTCAAAGATTCTATAAATCACAGGCAAAAGAAACAGAAAATTTAAAGGCTGGTTCTTCCAAGAGGTTGAATGGCTCCACTGGACAGCATCCAGAGTCACATATTCTGCGAATATTTTCTGTTGGTGCAGCTAATTCTGAGAACACTTTCTATGCAGAACTTTATCTTCAGGATGACGGTTTATTAACTCTTGCAACCAGCAACTCTTGCTCCTTGTCATTTCCTGGTTTGGAATTGGAGGAGGGCAGATGGCATCATCTTGCAGTTGTTCATAGCAAACCGAATGCTCTTGCAGGATTATTCCAAGCTAGTGTTGCTTATGTTTACATAAATGGAAGGATGAGACACACAGGGAAACTGGGGTATTCTCCATCTCCTCCTGGAAAGCCTCTTCAGGTAACCATTGGGACTCCGGTCACTTGTTCAAGAATCAGTGACTTGTCCTGGAAACTCAGATCCTGCTATCTTTTTGAGGAAGTCATCACATCGGGTTCTATATGTTTTATGTACATTCTTGGTAGAGGATATAGAGGACTATTCCAAGACTCAGATCTATTAAGATTTGTCCCTAATCAGGCCTGTGGTGGTGGTACTATGGCCATCTTAGATTCACTTGATGCTGACTTGCCCATTAATTCCACACCTCCAAAACTTGATATTGCCAGCAAACAGGGGGAGTCAAAGACAGACGGTAGTGGGATTGTCTGGAATTCAGAAAGACTAGGTAACTTATCATTGCAGCTATCTGGAAAGAGACTTATATTTGCTTTTGACGGAACGTGTTCAGAAGCTATTCGATCATTGGGGACCTTTACCGTGCTCAATCTGGTTGATCCTATGTCTGCTGCTGCTTCTCCTATCGGGGGTATGTGGTGACTCTCCACACATAATATTTAACAACAAATTACAACTGGTTCTGTATATCTTCCTTGTCTATTTGTTTTTTTTCCCTTTTCACGTCTTCTTTCTTTCCTTTTGCTTTTGTAGATATTAGCACTCTATAAGCTTCTTGATTCATTGTAGTTTAGTGGGAACTTATAATTACACTAAAAATGGATAGCAATAATCTAAGGGAGCTAATGAGAGGGGTAGCTTTTCTCTTAACTCTCTTTTGTTTATTGCTTGATGCGTTTTGGGGTATTTTCAGGTATACCCCGCTTTGGACGGCTTCATGGAGATACGTATATCTGCAGGCAATGTGTCATTGGTGACAGCATCCACCCTGTTGGTGGAATGGCTGTTGTCTTGGCTCTTGTTGAAGCAGCTGAAACCAGGGATATGCTGCACATGGCTCTAACGTTACTCGCCTCTGCCCTTCACCAGAACCCTCAGAATTTAAGGGACATGCAAACATACCGGGGATACCACCTATTGGCTCTCTTTCTGCAGCGTAGAATGTCATTGTTTGACATGCACTCTCTTGAGATTTTTTTCCAGATTGCTGCATGTGAAGCTTCATTTACAGAACCAAAGAAGGTGGAAAATACTCAAAATATTCAAACTGCTTCGTCACCTGGTGCAACAATTCAAGAAGCAAGCTTTGAGGATCTTAGTTTGTCAAAGTTTCGTGATGAATTTTCTTCTATTGGATCTCATGGAGACATGGATGATTTCTCTGTGCCAAAAGATTCATTTAGTTATATTTCAGAGTTGGAAAATACTGATATGCCAGCTGAAACTTCAAATTGTATTGTCTTGTCGAACAAAGATATGGTTGAGCATGTCTTGTTAGATTGGACTTTGTGGGTAACAGCCCCCATTTCAATTCAAATTGCTCTGCTGGGTTTTCTTGAGCATCTGGTGTCAATGCACTGGTACAGGAATCATAACCTTACAAGTCTGCGTCGAATAAACCTTGTCGAACATCTACTGGTGACTTTACAGCGAGGTGATGTAGAAGTTCCAGTTTTGGAAAAATCAGTTGCACTTCTTGGTGTCATATTGGAAGATGGCTTTTTGACTTCTGAATTGGAACATGTGGTTAAGTTTGTGATTATGACGTTTGATCCACCTCAACTGGCGTTAAGGCATCAAATCATGAGAGAGTCGATGGGGAAGCATGTAATCGTGAGGAATATGTTGCTAGAGATGCTTATTAGTCTACAAGTAACCATAAAATCAGAAGAGATGCTCGAGCAGTGGCATAAGATTGTTTCATCCAAATTGGTGACATATTTCCTTGACGAAGCTGTTCATCCAACTAGTATGAGATGGATCATGACTCTCCTAGGCGTATGTCTAGCTTCTTCCCCTACATTTGCCCTTAAATTTCGCACAAGTGGAGGTTATCAGGGTTTGACACAGGTGCTTAGAAGTTTCTATGATTCCCCAGATATATATTATATTTTATTCTGTCTGATATTTGGAAAGCCTGTATATCCAAGACTTCCCGAAGTTCGCATGATAGACTTTCATGCTCTCGTGCCTAGCGATGGAGGTTATGTGGAGTTGAAATTTGTAGATCTCTTGGATTCTGTAATTGGTATGGCGAAATCAACATTTGATAGGCTGAGTATGCATTCCATGCTTGCCCACCAAACCGGTCATCTTTCCCTGGTTGGTGCTGGTCATGTGGCAGAGCTTGTTGATGGAAATGCAGACATGGCTGGAGAGCTTCAGGGTGAAGCTCTGATGCATAAGACATATGCAGCACGCCTAATGGGTGGGGACGCAGCAGCTCCTGCTGCTGCAACTTCAGTCTTGAGATTTATGGTTGATTTGGCAAAGATGTGCCCTCCATTTTGTGCGGTTTGCAAGCGTGCAGAATTTCTTGAAAGCTGTGTTGACCTTTATTTTTCTTGTGTTAGGTTTGTCCCAAGATTCAGTTTTTAATACACACAAATATATATTCCCAACGATTCTGGAATGATTTCTTTTCATATGATTCCTCTATTTCTATAATACAAGTTTTAATGGCTTCTGCTTTTACTGACCAGTGTTATGTTTTTCTTTCACAGAGCTGGTCATGCGGTTAAGATGGCAAAAGAACTTGCCGTGAAGGCTGAAGAGAAGAGCTTGAATGATAGTGATGATGCCACTAGTTCACAGAATACATTCTCTACACTGCCTCATGAACAAGAACAGTCTGCCAAAGCTTCTTCCAGTGTTGGGAGCTTTCCTCAAGGACATGCAAGTATAAGTTCTGAAGATATGCCAGCGCTACCAGATTATGTTTCAGGTCATAAAGCAGAGACCATGGATAATACGACCCATCTGGCCATAAACAATTCAGTGCAAGATGCCCTGGCTGATCAAAACCTAGATGATGATACTGTGGACATGGTGTCTTCTTCCTCCAGCTTGAATGAATTCGCTTTCCAGAATCCTGAATTTCATCACCAGGCCGATTCCCAGACATATTTGTCTCCCCCCAGACTTGATTCGGCCATTTCATCAGAGAAGTCTATGACCAAAATCCCTGTCACACATTCTATGTCTCCAGGAGCTGCATTGACACCCTTACTGGCGGGGTCCAGCCACAATACTGCCACTACTCCGTCCATGGACTTGTTTGGGCCAGCTACTGAGTTTGATTCATCTTCAGACACCAAATCACATTCTCAAGGATTATCTGCTGCAGATGCAATTTTTGTAGTGAGTCCAAAGCTGCTTCTTGAAGTGGATGATTTTGGTTATGGAGGTGGTCCTTGCTCCGCCGGGGCAACTGCTGTTTTAGATTTTATGGCAGAAGTTCTTTCTGATTTTCTGACTGAGCAAATGAAAGCGGCACAAGTAGTTGAAAACATTTTGGAAAGTGCTCCTTTACATGTTGATGCTGAATCTGTGTTAGTTTTCCAGGGGTTGTGCCTTACTAGAGTAATGAACTTTCTTGAGAGGCGTCTCTTGCGTGATGATGAAGAAGATGAGAAAAAGCTAGATAAGAGCCGCTGGTCATCAAATTTGGATACATTGTGCTGGATGCTTGGGGATCGTGTATATATGGGTGCTTTTCCACAGCCTGCTGGTGTCCTAAAAACTCTGGAGTTTTTCCTGTCTATGTTACAATTGGCGAATAAAGATGGCAGAATTGAAGAGGCAACTCCATCTGGAATGGGTCTTCTTTCTATAGCAAGAGGAAGCAGACCACTTGATGCTTACATACACTCAATTCTCAAAAACACAAATCGAATGGTACTGTATTGTTTCCTGCCGTCATTCTTGCTTGCAATAGGAGAAGATGATCTTCTTTCAAGCTTAGGTTTGCTGATGGAATCACAGAGATCACAGTCAAACTATTCGCAAGAAGAATTGGGAATTGATATCAGCACAGTCTTAAAGTTATTAATTGCTCACAGACATATTATATTCTGTCCCAGTAATCTTGATACTGATTTAACTTGCTCTCTTTGTATAAATTTGGTATCTCTTCTCCACGACAAAAGGCGAAGAGTACAGAACATTGCGGTCGAGATTGTCAAGTATCTCTTGGTGCACCGACAAGTTGCTCTAGAAGAGTTGCTGATTTCCAAACCACACCATGGCTTGCAGCTGGATATCTTACACGGTGGCTTTGACAGCTTGTTGACTGGAAGTCTATCTGATTTCATGGAGTGGCTCCAGAGTTCTGAACATGTCATCAACAAAGTACTGGAGCAGAGTGCTGGAAGTATGTGGGTGCAGTATATTGCTGGAGCTGCTAAATTTCCTGGAGTTAGAATAAAAGGAATGGAGGAACGGCGGAAGAGGGAAATGGGTAAAAGGTCACGAGATACCTCTAAGTTTGATCTCAGACATTGGGAGCAGATAAGTGAACGAAGATATGCACTGGAGCTGGCTCGTGATGAAATGTCCACTGAACTCAGAATTGCTCGACAAGATAAGTATGGATGGGTTCTCCATGCTGAGAGCGAGTGGCAAACCCATCTCCAACAGCTTGTTCATGAACGAGGAATTCTCCCAATGCGTAAATCCACCATTACAGAAGATCCCGAATGGCAGCTTTGTCCCATTGAAGGGCCATATAGAATGCGGAAAAAGCTTGAGCGATGCAAGTTAAGAATTGATTCGATCCAAAATGTTCTTGACGGACAGTTTGAGTTGGGAGAAATAGAATTGTCCAGAACCAAGAACGACCACAGTCCTAATGCTTCTGATGCTGACTCTGAATTAATGTTCCATCTTCTCACTGACAGTGCCAATCAGGATGGTGACGATGGTGAGCTGTACGAAGAATCATTTTTTGAGGAGCGCAGACCCATTAAAGATGGAGATTCTATTAAGAACGGGTGGATTGATGACATAGGTAGCAGTATAATGGATGGAAGTGTTCATTCTCCACTTGAGTATGGTGGCAAGTCTAGTGTAATCTCTGCACCATCAGATAGCTTTCAGGGGAGATCTGACGTAGGTTCTCCTAAGCAATACTCCTCTAGAACTGATGAAGTGAAAGTCACGGAGGAAAGATCAGATAAAGAAGTTAATGACGATGGCGAACATTTAATCAGACCTTTTCTTGAACGTCTTGAAAGGATACGATTTAGATACAACTGTGAACGAGTAATTGGTCTTGACAAACATGATGGCATTTTTCTTATAGGAGAACATTGTTTGTATATAATAGAAAACTTTTACATTGATGAATCTGGGCGCATATCTGAGAAAGAGTGTGAAGATGAACTCTCTGTTATAGATCAGGCTTTAGGTGTAAAGAGGGATGTTAATGGCAGTCTGGATACCCAATCCAAATCAACTTCATCTTGGGGCACAACAGTTAAGACATTTGTAGGGGGAAAGGCCTGGGCCTACAATGGTGGGTCATGGGGAAAGGAGAATATATTTAATAGTGGTAACTTACCTCATCCATGGCGTATGTGGAAACTGAACAGCGTTCACGAGATTCTGAAGCGTGATTACCAGCTACGTCCTGTTGCTGTTGAGATATTCAGCATGGATGGATGTAACGATCTTCTGGTCTTCCACAAAAAAGAAAGAGAAGAAGTGTTCAAGAATCTGATTGCTATGAATCTTCCAAGAAATAGCATGTATGATATTTACTTCCCCCTCTTTTCAGTTTAGAAATTTAGTTAACATGAAGTATTCTGTTCAAATAATTTGAAATTTACCACTACAGTTTTTTAAAGTTATTTGTATTTTGTGTTTCATATACTATAGTACGTGCCTAGGTATAGCTTCCTTTGAAGTATTGTGTTTCTGCAGAAGCGTGGTTTCTGTCCAGTTCAATTATTTCCTTTGTCTCCACCATATATCTATGTTTTACCATTCGTATGTCCTCCTCATCCTTGTCTACTTAATGAAAGATATCGTAACTGTAACTCTGTTGTCACAACAGGTTGGATACAACCATTTCAGGTTCGACGAAACAGGAAAGCAATGAGGGTAGCAGGCTTTTCAAGATAATGGCTAAATCTTTCTCCAAGAGGTGGCAAAACGGAGAAATAAGCAATTTTCAGTACCTCATGCATCTTAACACCTTGGCTGGACGGGGATATAGTGATTTAACCCAATATCCAGTGTTTCCATGGGTTCTTTCTGCTTATGAAAGTGCAAACTTGAACCTTTCAGATCCAGCAACATTCAGGAAGCTTGACAAACCCATGGGTTGTCAGACCCCAGAAGGTGAAGATGAATTTCAAAAAAGGTTAGCCCTAAGCTGGACTACAAATTTTCCTCCCTTCACATGCTTATCTGTAAGGGTGTTGAAGTATAAAAACATGTTTTTATTTTATTTTTATATGTAATACTCTATGATCTCATTGTACTTCAGGTATGAGAGTTGGGATGATCCAGAGGTCCCAAAGTTTCATTATGGTTCTCATTATTCTAGTGCTGGAATAGTCCTTTTTTATTTACTCCGCCTGCCACCATTTAGTGCGGAAAACCAAAAGTTACAAGGAGGGCAGTTTGACCATGCTGATCGTCTTTTCAATAGCGTGAAAGATACTTGGTTTAGTGCAGCTGGCAAGGGCAACACATCGGATGTGAAGGAGCTTATTCCAGAATTTTTCTATATGCCCGAGTTCTTAGAAAACCGATTTAACTTTGACTTGGGAGAGAAGCAATCTGGAGAGAAGGTTTGTTTGTTGCCTAGTAAGAATTCTTTGTTCAATAAGTAAAAAATATTGATCATATGGTGCATTTTCAGGTTGATAATGTCATCTTGCCTCCATGGGCCAAAGGTAGTGTTAGAGAATTCATTCAGAAGCATAGGGAAGCTCTGGAATCGCAGTTTGTTTCAGAAAATTTGCATCATTGGATAGACCTTATTTTTGGATATAAACAGAGAGGAAAGGTGCGCACCAACATTCTCTACTTAAATATTGGTCATTTTGTAATTCAGTTTAGTTAAAATTTGTTGCATAATTTACAGCCAGCTGAAGAAGCCGTGAATGTTTTCTATCATTACACATACGAGGGGAGTGTGGACATAGACGCAGTTACTGACCCTGCATTGAAGGCATCCATTCTAGCACAGATTAATCACTTTGGGCAGACACCGAAGCAACTATTTCAAAAGCCTCATCCCAAAAGGCGGCCAGACAGGAAGGTTGCTCCCCATCCTCTCAAGCATTCCAATAACCTCGTCCCGCGGGACCTACGCAAGATCTCATCTTCCATAACTCAGATTCTCAACTTCCATGATAAAACTCTCGTGGCTGGAGCTAATACTCTGCTCAAGCCCAAAACGTATGCCAAATATGTTGCCTGGGGATTTCCGGATCGAAGCTTGAGATTTTTGAGCTATGATCAAGACAGACTTCTCTCCACCCACGAGAACCTTCATGGAGTGAACCAGATTCAGTGTGCAGGTGTTACCCATGACGGTCATACTCTGGTGACTGGGGCGGAAGACGGGCTGGTATCAGTTTGGAGGATCAGTAGGGGCCGGACACGCCCGTATAGGCGCTTGAACTTGGAGATGGCACTTTGCGCCCACACTGCAAGAATCACCTGCCTCCATGTCAGCCAGCCTTACATGCTGATTGTGAGCGGTTCAGAGGACTGTTCCGTCATAATATGGGACCTGAGCTCCTTGGCCTTTGTCAGGCAGCTTCCGGAATTCCCGGCGTCTATTTCGGCTCTTTATGTCAATGACTTGAGAGGAGAGATTCTGACAGCTGCTGGGATTTTGCTTGCTGTGTGGAGCATCAACGGAGACTGCCTGGCCGTGGTTAACACGTCTCAACTACCGTCCGATTTCATTCTGTCGGTGACTAGCAGCACGTTTTCGGATTGGCAGGACACGAGCTGGTACGCGACGGGGCAGCAGAGCGGGGCGATCAAGGTCTGGCAGCTGGTTCACTGGACTGACCTGGACAGCGCGCAGGGCAAGTCGACGAGCAGCGGCATGGGATTGTTGAACTTGGGGGGGAAGGCGCCCGAGTACAGGTTGGTTCTCCACAAGATACTCAAGTTTCATAAGCACCCGGTGACGGCCCTTCATCTGTCCAGCGACTTGAAGTACTTGCTGAGCGGGGACAATGCGGGGCACTTGACGTCGTGGGCCCCACCAGAGGAGGGCTTGAGGATTTCTTTCGGTGGTGGTGGTCACGGGTGATTGCTGAGCGGAACAAGGTCGTCGTCAAGTGTCATTGAGCCCTCGGTGCATTCGTACATGTTGCGGGTTCGGTCGAGAGAGCGAGACGGATGGGGAAGACAAGAGGGCTGGCCTGGGATTGAAATGATACCTCTCGGAAGCTGCTTGTAACATGATAGAACACGACAATCTTATCGGCAATAGCGAATGGGGGACGAGAGGGGGCGTCCAGCTTGTGATTGACAAAGGCAACAACTAGATATCACTGTTGTATCTTTTTGGAGGGTATAGCTGGGAGAATTCAGTGTATATTACGAGATAGATAAGGCTCTTCGTTTGGGATGTTAATAGAGTAACAGTGTGTGTAATGTGTATAGAGAGAGGAATGTCAAAGAGTGTGTGTCCATTAGTGAGTCTTGTATTGTTTGAGTGGCTTCTGTGTTCCCTTGTATCTATATATTTTTTTCCCCTCTTCATATCTCCTTCTCTTGTACCCATATTGTAGGCAATAGTCATCTTGTTCGGTCTCCACCAACTGAATCACAATCTTCCGTGCAGTTCAATTAATCTTAAATTGGGCCGAGCCTATGCGGTTTACTGCACTCCGCAAACCCAATCCGCATGAAAGGAAAATATCTTAGGCGCTTCATACTAACATGATTCATGTGAACGGATAAGATAATTTACATATTTCACATTAACATAACGACCGTCTTTTAACACCTAGACCAAATCTAAATCAATCTAAATTAAATTGCAATCTTCAGTCTAGTTTTTTTATGGAATAAGAGAGGGTTTGAGATAGAGCCGTCGTACGAAGACAAAAACCATGGTTATGACCCCTTAGGTTGCCGCCAGACGGATTGTAGAAAGGGAGACAAATCCGCTCCTAGCCCGTTCAATTAGGCAAAGTCTTCTATGCAGCCTCGTCAGGTTCAATGAGGTTACACGGCTATGATGGGTATGATGGGTAGGTTCAGCTCGAGCTGTATATGGGTTTTGGTTCAGGGCTAGGTGGTTTATTTGAGTCATATTACGGGTTCTTTTAGAGGATTATTTGTAGCCTGTCTGGATGTACTACTCTCCCCATGTTCTTCTTGCTGTCTCACTTCCTTTATATTAATAAAAGTTGCCTCTTATGTTTGAAAAAACAGTCAAATTTTTAAGATCATGCTATTGATTTTTTAGAACGAAAAAAGGTGAATGTCAATAATGCCCTTCATTAACTTTCAAATTATGTTATTAGTATAATTTATTTATAGGATTAATTTCATCTCACTTCCCTAAAAATTCTTGATTTTCATCTCACTATCCTAACTATTTTTTGTGGCACCTCACTAACCTA
>JAYMTN010000900.1:0-14353 GCA_036897425.1 Erodium trifolium | reverse complement strand
AAATGTTACGAATGAAGTTTAGGGTAGTCAGCCGTTATTGGCCCATAGTTCGGGGTAGGTGAACGTAAATAACCCTTTGATTAAAGATATTATTTGTTGGGGTCGGTTACTCGGACCACGGACCCTTTTACCTTACAGAATCTGCATGTCGGGGTTTCAGAATTAGCATCGGTAACGATTGGTAGAACATTGGTCAGTTTTTGTCAATGGTCGTGTAGGGCCGGTTTTTCCCATCGGTACAGTACACTCATGCGTACACCTGTTCGTCTCTAACTAATGATTTTGGAGGGTGTGGTCTCTAATTATGATGGGGTGAGTGTTCTGGCGGCGGTGCCTTCTCTCTTCCTAGAGTCTTGGGCATTATTGGCCTGTTCGAGGAGATTATAGGCAGATTGGGATGATATTGGATTTTTAGATTTATGACATATTTGTCTCGAGTGCAACCGACGCGTTTTCTCAAGGTTTGTTTTTATGGGGCTGAGTATTCTTCTCGTCAAGGTGTTGTAGGTCCTTATCCAGTTTGAGTGTGCATACGCAGTAGTTGTCATCCTCGAGTGCCTCAAGCCTTTGGTTGAAGCGTTGTCTATTTGCTTTTGATATATGTTGTTGTTTGTTCGAGGTACTCCACTTTTTATCCCCCGATCTTTTTTTGTGCCTTCTTTCTCCTGGTCAGGTCCGATGAATGCTTGTTCAGGAGTCGTCCTTGTTTCTCTTTTCCTCGGTTGGGTCTAGTGAGTACTTGTTCAAGAGTCACGGTTGGGGATGATTCATCTATCTCCAACGGGTGGGTGCATATTACTTAGCATTTCAGAGGCCAACAGATTTATTCGTGCAGTCTCATGTACTATAGTTCACTAGTCTTGTTGAGGCTGCCTTGTTCAGTCCCTAGTGAAACCGTTTATTTGTCTATCTAGGTCCGGGTTCTTGTTGGTAGGATTGGGGTAGGCGTTTTTATGTTTTGCTTTTCACTCTTTGTTTTCTTTTTTCTTATGAATTTTTTGTTGGATTTTGGTTTGGTAGCTTATAGTTCTCATCTCAAGACCTACGTCATCTTTTCATTTATATATTTTCTTCTCTCTGATAAAAAGATAAATGTTTAATTGCATTGTCATAATACCATACTATAGTATCTGAAACAACTATGAAAACCAGCAAAACCTTGATAAATTATGATACTTGAAGTTAAAATGAAAATTAGATCGTACGTTACAAGAAAATAAAAACTTGATTGTTGGTGGATGTTAGTTAGTTCGGAAACGCTACCGCTCGTTGGGCCAGATTCCGCTTCTTATCTTTTCGGCGATGAGATCGAAGTCTTCGCCTTCTTTCTCTTCTTGGTGGTGTTGGCCTCGTGGTTGCTTTGCCGCAGTGACTGGTGTGACGGTGATGTTGTTCCAGCTTTGGAGGGCTGCCTTCTCTGACTCGGTTCACTCTCTTCCTTCCACCCTCCCCCCTCCTCGACCTTGTGTGGTCGGGGCCACATGTTGTGGTGGTGTCTGCCTTTGGCCCGTTTGGAATTGTGGGATGAAAGGGGTGAACTCGCCGGTGGAGTTGGCTGGTAGTTCTTGGAGGTACAGGTTGCGACTTAGATCGGGAATTAGGTTTTTTTTCTTATTGATGGGCTTGGTTTCAAGCCCATCAGGCCTGAGGCCCGCTCTCTTTTTTTCTCTCTTGTTTTCTGTCTGTTGTTTTTAGTGGTGTTTATGTGCTTCATGTTCGTCAAATTTGGGTATTGATAAACCCTCTCTTTCTGAGAATTCATCCTTGTTTTGGTGAATTGCTTTTTCTTTGTATTTGAGGGCTTGTTCCCTCGTTCTTGCCTCTTCATAAGGCCGGAACTCTATAATCTATTTGCTGATAATAAAAAAACTTGACATTACAAATTTAGATTTGCTTCCATTAACGAACCTACAAAAAAACCTATGAACCATACTTCATTATGAAGTTGTTTCTTTATTGCGTGTAGATGTACCAAACTTCGGAACCAAGAGGTTGGAGGGGAAAGAAAAACAAAAAACGAAAAATAACTTGTTAATATCGGGGTTGGTTATCCAATTTTACCAGTAGTCTTTGTTATCATTTACAGACCATCGGACCGGTGATCGTCGATAACAACAATTTGATGTCAGCGCAAGACTGATAGTCGGATCCCTTCGTGTATGTCGGTCAGTCCCAATTTAAAAAGTATGAAGTTTTCTAATTTTATTTCTTAAGATACAAGTTAGTATATTGTAGCTGGTAAGTATATTAGACTTTGTGGTAATGGGTAATTTTGTCGCTCTTATACCACCCATTGCTCCTAAGCCCACATTTGCATCCGTGGTCTCATATGCTTTATCTCGAAAGGAATCTACAATAGGAAGGGACTGAAATATTGTTGATTAGATATGGAAAGGATCGAATGATCAACTATTGAGCTTCCGAACGGGGACTACCCAACATTTTTAGCTAATTTCTCCAACTCCACCACCGTTGATCAACTTAGAATCCTTTGTGCCCGTTTTGAAACTGCTCTAAGCTCTCTTCCAAAGGCAATCGGTACGTCTTCGTGTATTAAAGAATTTTCAATGACTTGGTTCGCGTTGTCGCGTCTTTGAACGAATCTTAGTTTGGGGATCTAAAAATTAGTGTTGATTGGGAAAGAAGAATGTAGGGGCAAGTGATGTGGTTTCTTTTACTTTAGTGGTAGCTTGGTACCTTCGTCACTAAGAAGGTTCCCTTTGGATTATCCCTTCGGGGGACCGTGCCCCTTCTCAACTCTAACCGGACTTTTATAACTTCACGATGACTCACCATTTTGAGAGTATGCCATCTTTTAGAGTGATCGGTGTAGCTAGCACCTCAAACTTAGTTTGTACCATTAGCACGGGTCTCCGGTTGGCAAGGATCCTACGGGTGGACCTCCTTGACTTAGATTCGCAAACGTTTCTTATGTCATGTGAGGATCAGAACGATTGGACATTCATTTCAGCCAACAAATGGAAGGTGTTGCATCCCTAATTTATCTCCTTCTCAGATAGTGTGCAGCGATTTTTGTGTGCGGGTCGGCTTCACTAGGTTGACATTATTGGCCTTCATGTCGTGTGCTAGAATCGGAACATCGTTGTAGAAATTATTGGGAAGCTTGGTTCTCTTGTTGCCATCCATCCCTATTTTTTGTCAACATCTCAATCATTTATGTATTGGATCTTGATCATGTTGTGGGTGTTACGGTCATTAGGCAGGTGATCGCCACTCGAGGAACGAATTTTTATGTTGATGTGCTTCTCGAGCCAGTTCAAGTGGATACCCTTCCTTGCATCCCCCACTCTAGGATGGTACGTAGAGTTGCGGACCACGATTGGTAGAAGAGTAGCCCTCTAGCTCCTACCTCTGGAGTGAGTACCAACACCCTTCAACTTTTTGTCATATACGGTGCTCACCCCCTCTCTTTGGTCGAATAGTTTACCCCTCGAGAGTCCTCCGGGCAGCAAGTTAGGTATGTGGGTAGACTAGGTCTTGGATGCTGGTGAGTCAAAAATGGCTTTTGTTATGGATTTGTACGAAGGACTTGATCTGGCGCTTGTCCCCCTCTCAGATTGGTCCCTTCCCCCGCTCCAGGTCAACTTTGGTGAGCCCTCCCTCAACTGGATGTTTGTCCAGAGTTTTTCTGGTTGTTGATTGATGGGTGTATTAGGGAGAGCATTATCCACACTTGTGGCGAGATTTGTGAAACACTTGGGGTTCGTTGTAGAGGTTCGGTTAAAAAAGGCATCGAGAAGTTTGAAGTAGTGTTGAATTCTAATTATAGTTGCGGGGTTCCTAGTCTCGTCAAGGTCCCATGATTGTGATCCACTAATTTTTTATTTGTATTATAGGCCCTGCTCGTTTTTGAGTATTTGAGTTATTCGTTTTGTACCGTTTATTTCGGCAATACATTTATTTCTCGTTTGGACAGAAAAGAAAAAGAAAAAAAAGATGTCACACGAGAAATCATCTATTTGATAAGGATCTGCAGTACAAGAATGAGATTAGTGTAGAAATAGATAGTGATTGGGATTTAAACCGTGTTTAGCTTCTCATTAGTGAGGTGTATAAATACACATTTGTACAGATAAGATGTAACATTCAAACCTATACAAATCTAATCACTAGAGAGTTTGATCTTTATACAAACTCTTTGTATTATCACTAACAATTAGAAATGGGGGGAGATTGTGAGTGAGATCATATCTTGTTGAGTTGAGCAAGAATAAGAACAGTTGCAGAGGTGACAAGAGGGATGAAGATTTCGTCCGGGAGAGCCTTAGCTTTGGGCAAGAGTCGCTGCTTGAGGAGCAGAGCACTCCCGGGAACTCCAAATATGTAGAAGAGTGCGTCTTTGGCTCCTATCCCAGTCACCCCTGTCTTCACCATCACACTCTCTAGAATCTTCTCGAATTCTTCCCTTTCTACCTTCCTGTCCTTTCTATCTCCGTGGTGCATCTGTCCATTTCCAACTAATTAGTTAGTTAAACCGTTCTGTTATAGCTGGTCATTCTATTTGCAATCAAGGATGGCAAATGGGCGGGTAATGGACGGGTATGGGCGAATATATTAATACCCAGTTCTACCCATTTGTTATTCCTAACTACCCATATCCGCCCATTTCTACCCATATGTTCATATGAACACATGTATATGCTTACATTGTATGCGTTTGAGTTTGAATAGAAAAGATGACTACTCCACAACTTCAGATACAGCTCTGTAAAAGTCAGCCTTACTCCATTCCTTGTCTGTAAAATACTTGCCATAGTATTTATCTATGTATTTACAAGCATTGCTTTCTTCACCTCCTGAACCATAATTGTAATTCATATCAAAATAAGCAAGTAAGGTTCTCTTATTACATTATTAGTTTACAAATATCACTTTGTCCGACTCAAACAAATATTAGTTTATAACCCTAACTGGGAAGTTGATTGCTCACTACCATTGGTTGCTAATTCTCCATTTTGTGAAAGCAATGACAATAGTTGTTGCAAAGGATCATCTCCATCTTGAGATGCTACAATATTTGTTGGCAAGGGCAATAGGCCTGTGGAAGTAGGAAATTAAGGGTATCATTTTGGTTCAACACAATCATCATAGACATTAGACTCCGTCTAATCAAATCAATACAATAATCCCAACAAAATAGAACGAGATTTAAGAAAAAACGTAACAAGCAATCACAATATTCTAACAAGTTATCGATTAAAGAACACGCTTTATGACGGCCGAGGAAAACATGAGAGATGATACCAGAAGAAAGTCTCTTGAGAGCTTGTCCCATGCTGGATTGCAACCTTGATTTGATTGCAAGGATGGGATGAAATGTGTTTGCATGTACGTATCCGACCCATAACAATACATCATGGTAACTTGCTTGTTGAGGAGAGTACAATGCATTTCTTGGGCAACAAGCCAAGTTCGTTATGTAACATGCCTTTTCGTGTGGTAAATGCACATGCAAACATACTTTATAACATAAAGCGATGAACTATAAACAGGAACAACCGAATGTGTCAAAGCTTGTCCCATTTTCAGTAAAAATGAGATACAGAGTAGTAACAACAATAGTTAAAATGCTGAGATCTCTCCAGAAAGAGACATGAACACAAGCGTAGTTTTATTATCATCTACATTGAAATTTACTTCACAGTTACTCAATGTGGAGTTCCGCTTCTAAATAAATATCCAGCTGCTTGCTGGGTGATGACTAATGTTCCGGTTTAGATTCCACCTTAGTTCGGGCATGAGCTCAACCACTCAATACCTTCCAACAATGAAGACATTTAACTTCCAAATCTTCCTCGTTATCCAAACACTATTACTTCCGCGATCACCATTCATCTGTTTGGAGACCTGTAGCAGACAAGAATATTTAGGATGCCAGTTAGCTGTAGGCTGTAGCACATATTGAAGGCAACGTGATTTGGTCTAACACTTGCAGTATGAAAGGCCAAAATCAACTTAAGCAAATAACTATGCTCCATAGATATATGATAAACATCTACAGACATCTTTAAGAGATTATTGATGCGAGCAGTACAGTATCAGTGGTTTAAATGAAATCGTGATCATTTCAAATGTGGTCAGTCAGTAAATTTAGAATCCATTGAAGCCACAAAATGTACTTAAGCTGTTAAATGGAGCGGTAAGTTCAACAGTGATCCCATTGACAAACACTAACTCAGCCTAATAGCTTAAGCTGTTAAATGGAGAGGTAACCAGTGTATCAATCAGACTCATACTGTACTCCCTCTTCAAGGGCCCAACTAGTACATCAATTAAATTAAAACTCCACATGGTTCCAATTTTGGATACTTCAAAACTCCCCCTCATGGGCAGGTCTGCTCTGCACTCAGACCAATAATTGCATAGTAGGCAACACAAATAGGCAAACAAACACAAGACCAAGCCACCTCTAATAACATGAACTGTAGTCCAACCTAAGAGCATAGGATGTTGACCCGAGGGCCTAACGAATATATCAAGTGGCATCAAACTACAGCAACAATTGGATTTTGTGTTTCCATAGATGGAGCAGAAGAGTCTTCATCCAGTAATGGATTATGAACAAGAGATTATGAGAGGGTGAGTATAATAATGACATCAAGTTTACTCTCAAACAGTTCCTTAGATTCCCGCCAAGGGGAGGAAACATTCAATTCAATTTACCAAAGATCATCACACTGCGTCTTTTTAAAAGGAGAAACGCATCACATATTCATCTCCAATAAATTTAAATTTCTAGAAAAAGTCAGTTGAGATATAATTGGAGCATGAGCACCCACTAGATACAAAGAACAGATTGAAGAAGATGCAATTGAGGAATTCAAGCTAGGGGAGAAAGAGAGAGAGACCTGTTCATCAGGAGGAGCCTCAACAATCCAAGACCAAGATAGCTCCACAAGAATTTAATAACACTGGCAGAACAGCAAAGGTGGAGGCTGAACTTGCTCACATCAGGCCACAGATACTGGGCATATAAGATTCTTCATGACAGCAACAGAAAAGATGTATCAGCAATTTTTTATTGGACAAGCCTACAGTGCTAAATTATTATGCGGATTAACCAGTAATATATGTGGTATACCAATAACATCAGTTAACCACAGCAGAAGCATTAAAGAAATAGGTCATGCTACAAACTTACCATCCATGTTTTCACAAAGACCTCACACAAAAAAACAATCTTCTCGGATAGACTGCCCTTGATATTGATCGGACAGAGGAATAGACAGATGATTCATTTTCTGATATTGCTGCTGTCGGTCCTGGTACAGTTCCAGGTTACTAGAGCACTGATAATCCTCCCAGTTTCTCTGGTCCTCCACACTGACATGTGAAGTTGAGATTTGTTTTCCAGGAAATGGAAAGCCTATTGCCTCCATAGAGGTGTCACCCTTGACCACATGTTTGTATGGTTGTGCAGAGTGATTGATAGAACTGTTAAACCTGATGGCATTTATGGAAGATGCCACCTGATACCCATCTAACCAGCTGTAATCATCCATCTGCACGTTCTCGATAGGAGAAACAGTGCTGAACCCAGGAGGGGGACCAGCATGCCTAACTGGTCGGCTTATTGGATTCTTCCTTGAGTTTGGAGGCAAGGTCAATGACGACTTCACAGACTGACAACCAAAACTACCTCTCAAAGATGTAACTGAATCAAACTTGGATGGTATCACAGGATCAGAAGTAGGATCAGAATATCCATTCATAGCAAAAAGATTAAAAGACGGAGCTGGGGGGAGAGAAAGTGCAGCAGGCTGCAATGCTTCCAATTTCTCTTGTATCACAGGTTTAGCAACGAATGCATTCTCCACTAAGTTCAAATTATTCAATTCAACAGAAACTTGTTGGTCCATCAGCCACTTCGAAATACTTGGTTGGATTGATGGCAAATAATGAGGGGGTGTGGGGGAAAGAGATGTAGGTTCTCTTTCAATTGCTTCAGAACCATTTTGTGGGAAAGCAGAACCAGGTGTGGCTAAAAAAGATTCCACACAACTAACTAAATCATTCTTGGAAACATCAACAACATGAACATCCTCATAAGAAGATAGCTTTGGAGCAATACCATCAGAACGTCTATCAGCCACCAATGGTTCAAATACAATTATTTCATCCTCTTCTTCACCTTCTAGGAATTGTGGTTGCGGAACACCTAGATTCATTCTTTTATCCTCTGGACTGCCAAGCCTCGTGGCATTTGTTGCAGACATGTCCGGAGAGCTATCAGGCACAAAGTCATTGGATATCTGCTGCTCACCAAAACTGAAATTTTTTCTCTTAGGATCAAAATGCATGCCTTGTTGGCCAACCCGAACTACATTTGCAAGGGCCTTTCCAGCTGCTATGATCCTCTGAACACGGGCCTTTTCCTCTTTCATATCAATTCCAGAAGGCTTATTTGAGAAGTCGAGAACTAGTTGAGCAGAAGCAAGAGGCAGGAATCCTCTCAATTCAATGTCTTCCCACAATGCAAGCTGGTAAGTGGTTTCGCCTTCATCATACTCGATCATATTGAAAAAACATGTTTCGGATTTTCCCTGATTAATGGAAGTGGACTCACTTGACAAGAGCTTGTTTAAAAGAGAGATGCAATTGTTCCAAAAGAACGTTCTCGCAGCAGCTTGTTTCTCCTCCACTTCACTGCCAACTGCAATATCCAGATGGCAGGCTAACCACTCCATGAATATCAGAACTCCAGGCAATAGAAAATTTACTGAAGGATCATGCAGTTGCTTGCATCTCTCAATAATAATCCCCATGAAGTCAAAGACAGCAGTATACGCGTTCTGAAGTAGAACTGAGCGTTGTAATATATCTGCATATGTCTGATTTACGGTTTCCCTATTCACGTTATGAACGGTAAATATGAGGATAGCAATAAGCCTAACAATCACAAGCCTATTCTCCACAGCATCTGCACCGAAGTTGTACTTCTCTTCAGGCTCGCAAGTGAGAAGCTCAAGCAGACCATTCCGAACTGTAGAGTAAATGTCTCCAAATGTTTCCAAGCTGGAAAAGAAATGAAAATAAAAATCAATTTGCCAAAATCATGTCTACAATGTAAAATAACCATAACATGATTGAGGAAAATTTACCTAGTACGAGTAAAGAGGATGCCATTCAGCCGCACAAACCAAGTGCTGAATGCTTTAAAAGTTTCTGGCACACTGGATGCTCTCTCCTTGACAGAATTGGTTGAAGTTTTATTAACTTTCAATGCAAGCATAGATCCACCTTTTGCTCTTCCTTTCCCAGTCATTCTCACAGGTGTATTCTTAGTTGAAGAAGCTTTAGCATTCACTACAAACTGGGAAACTTTTTGGCGATTCTGCCATAGCAAAAGTTTGCATGACAAGTATGAAAAAGCAATACACTTTTCAAACTCCCTTTTCCTAAATTATATTATTTTGGCCACCAAGTATTTTTATAGGATTTAACAAGAGAAAACTAATCCGGAAAAGAAGTATAGTAAACAAATATATCCAACAACTAGCTGTCCATACCTTCTCAAATGCAATAATCAAGTTATCTCTTGCAGTTGAGAAAGGGATATCCACTGCCAAACTTCGGAAATAGCGGTAGATTGACACCAACTCATCCTCCGAATAAGAAGCCAGTATTGCAAGCTGAAAATAAGCAAAAGAAAGTGGCTGCTAAGAACAAGTGACAGAGAATAGCAGAAACAATTTACATAAGATACAAATGGAACCATGCTACAAAATAAGAACCGTAAACATCAATGCAAAAATGCATGTAATAACAAGACCTGGTGATAAGGATTTCCACTTGAAGGCCAAAGTGAAGAAGCTTGCATGTAGTAACTCGATGCTGCTGCGAATTCTCTAGTTTTGGAGGCACCTTCCCCATATAGGCCTTTATAACGTGAGAGATCACCCAGATAAATCAGACAGCGGTGACAAGAGATCAAGCCCTTCGTTAGCTCAGTAGGTTTGTTTCCATCGTTAGAGATAATGAACTGATTTTCTGGGTCATCCGAAAAAAAACCCAGAGGTAGTCCATACTTGGATCTGATTTTCAACATCAGATCGTGATAAAATCCAGTTGCATCAGAGAGAAAAGTTTTAAACTGAGAACGGAATTTTGTTATACGATCAGGTCGTGCAGAACCTTTTCCACTCTGAGTTGTGGCTGATTCATTTGAGGCCAGAGCAGCACTGAAGTGCACTCGCAGCTCCTCAATTTGCCTATAATGCAACTGCCACAATGCATACTCTATCTCATGTTGCTCAGAGAAGGCATGATCTTCAAGGATGATTGCTTCATAATTCTCTCTCATTTGTTGCCATATACTAGGATCTGAGGGTAACCTTGCTTGGGCTGATCTCCGGCACCTATTCTCCAGCTCAACATTCTAGAATGGAAGACGGACATGAGTGAACATCACATTATAACACTTCACTCAAAAAAAAATATTAGAAGACCAACTCAACTAAAAGCTCAAGTTGATAGTGGAAGGCTCAATTATAGTTTTATATTCTAACACACGCGGCCTCACGGGCAAGCCTGTTTATGGGTTTGGATGTGAAATAATTAGAAGGAGAGATGAGCCCATTGATAAGAGAGATAAGGGCTGACCCAGTAGGGGCAAATTAGATAAATAGAGAAGAAAATAGTATTTTTTGTAGATTGTGGGATTTAAACCAACTCAACTAAAAGCTTAAGCCGATAGTTGAAGACCCAATTATAGTTTTATATTCTAACCAAAAAAAAAATAACTTAGATCTGCTGGAGCATATAGCTCAGATCATACAATAAGTTATATAACAGCAACCTCATTTGAAGTAGCATATAGGATGAATCTTGGTCCCCCTTACAACACATACAAGATAAACATAATTTCTATCAACATCTGCATTACTTATGCATCCCCAATTTGTTGTTCTCCAAATCTCCTAAAAAAACTTGTAGATCTTTTATGCAAGAGATTATGGAGTCAAGAAGGAAAAAAAACCCTAAACATTTTTTCCAAGTAAAACAGAATATCAATTGATGTACCTTCTTGAAAAGATGTTGAACATGTTCCCTCGGCGAAACATCCATAGAACTATCCATTGGAACCGTCATTATCCATAAAAATAGTGCAATAATCTACCTCTTTAAGTGCAACTTCTGTCATCACATAGCAATTAATCAGCAAAGAAACTGTCACTACTATATAAAAATGGCAATATTTGAAGCAATGTCAACAGTTAAGTATATCATCAAACAAGTAACTAGATTACCAATAAGAATTCAGATGTTAGATCCTAAGAACTTGGATGTTATATGAATAAACAAGGAAATAGATATCCCAATAAGAAAACCAGATCTTTTTTTCTTGACTACCAGACATAACAGCCTAGACTATAAGGGGTACGAAAACCAGATCTTTTTTTCTTTACCTACAATCAAACAGGCATGTGCAACACAGCAACAACGAGGCAAACCTGAGGCGCTTCTCAATATTTTATTAGGAATAAATGAGTCAGAAGCAATGCACTCTTCACTGACTTTTAATGTACTAGCCCAAACGCATAGTGGATAGTTTATGAACTATTTACAATAGAGCGTGAGCTAAGTTCTATCAGAGCATAAACCCTTTGATGACATCAAGGAAACAACACAGAGAATTGACATGAGGACAAAACTAAATAGTATTGCAAAAGTCGAACCCTTATTCACATAATATCGTTCCAATGGGAAAGTCTTAAAATCTTAAAAGCGCAAACTAGAGAGATCAAGCAGATTTATTTATTTTTGCCCCTTTACCTACAACAAAAATGCAATCACCCCCTTCATCCTGGGGATGACCAACTCAGCTTATTCAATGAGGTTGCACTATCAATTGAACTACAATTAAATTAGCACTAACAGTATTAATCCAAAATAATTTAACAGCATCAACTACAAAAAGATAGGTTCATGTAGATTTCAACCTTTTTACATTACAACTTGACACCATCCGTTCTCTTCGGTCCTGAATGATACAGTTACATGGTTACTTATAAAAGTAGGGTCAAGTTTTTAAATGAAATTCTATGGACAGCAAAACTAAGTTGAGATCTACATAATGACATATTTTTATTTCATACTGTGATTACCAGGCAATCCTTAAATGAGATAAGCAATGTAAGGGAGATGATATAAAGCTGACTACCTGAGGCATATAAGGACGCATTAATATAATTTTTTCTTTCTTTCTTTAGTTATGATGGAAGAGCATTGACTGTTTACGGTATGAACAAGGTAGGGTCAAGAACCCATGAATTATCCTCAAAACCACACAGCTCATGTCACTTCAAACTGGCACCAGTGAAAGGCTTCCCTAAATAGTGTTAGCATACAGTTCAGATACAATATTCTATTCAAATACTTACAGTCTAGTATGAGCAACCTAGCTGACAGCTTAATAGCCACAAAAGTACCACTTAATGTCAAAGCCAAAAGAAACTTCGTAAACCATATCACAATACATCCTTCCTCCTATCCATCCAAAACCACATCATTGATCGTGCATCATGGAATCTGTGAAGATCTCTGATAATTTTAAAAGGTTTGTTTTAACTCCTATTGTGCACATTATTCATAAGGCTTAATTACCTTTAGGTTATCAGCATCACACTTTCAAAACGTCATTGTACAGCGAAAAGAGCATAAATTTTATTAAATTGCAACGTCATCATTCAGAAAGAAAGAGAATGCACTACCAATGATCACAGCATATGTGCATGAACACAATGTTTTGTCTATCTCTTCAGTACTGCAAAATATTTCTAATAAATTGCATAGACCTGAGCCCTGATTATAGAAAACATCGGTAAAATTTCAGGATACAGAACCATATGGCGTACATGATCTGTACACAAAATGCACAAAAAAACATAGAACAAGGATGCACATAAGAATAAGAAAATAATGCAATAATCAGACGATCAAGCACATTCATGCAATGAACCCAGATCGCACGCTGCGTCCAAATCATCGAATCTGATATCAAAAAAAATCAGAAACATCCTTCATTCGAATTACCTTTCAGTGATCCGATCTGCCAGAACCCCGTTCAAGCCGGCATTGGTACGAGCTCTCGGGAAATGCAAACTGAGAATCGCGATGCTCTGTGAGCTAGGAAATGGAGAAACTAATCTAGGGTTTGGTGGTTGTGAAGACCAATTTGAACATTGCCGCGAGTTGATGAATTTGATGGGTCTTCTGATCATGAGTTTGGTCTAGCCGTTTGGGCGACCAATGACCCGGTAAGACCCTCCCCTCTTTTATTTCGTAAACAAAAATAAATTATATTAAATACCACTAATTTTGGTAATAATAATTTTACTATATTATTATTGTTTTGTAAATGAAAAATATCTTTGGACAGGTAATTATATACTATAATTTGTTGTTTACTGTTTTTAATCCCTCCAGCTCTAATTTTCCATAAGTTATGTGCATCGATTATCGTGTATTTGTTAATAATCCTATCACTAGTAGTGGCTCATTGGCCCAAACCTATACCGCTTTTAGATGGGAATGTAAGGCCCATTTCAATACCATAAAGCCCAATCCTCGTACCGGATCCGAAATGTAGAACTAAGTTCATGAATTTGAAGAGAACTGCGTAGTTCACTTGTGCTTCATCAAGACTTCGAACACTGGCTTGTCAAGTCTATATTCTCATCTCTACGCAACATTTTCCGAGTTATTTTTTTGCTACAATAACCATACACCGGAAGAATATAGCAATATTCATTGTCGTTTTGCTTACTTATACACGGATGTGATTGTTCCTTGTAGCCTTTAAAAGGCATTGATTTTAGGTAAAGTTATCTAGTCAATTTCCTATTTCCGCTAAAAGGAAAAGAGACACATTTCTTTATTTGGATATTCATCTGAAAATAAATACATACTTTTTTTCTCTTGAAAGTAGGAATTGTATTATTAATGTTGAAAGCTCTGAGAACAGAATAAGTCTGGGCCTCCTATAGGACACTCATCGCTCTGAATCCGTAGAAAAAGTCTGGTTGACATCCTAGACAAAGAAAATTATTCATACAATCAATATGACCAACGCAAACTAAAAAATCCAGCAATAACCGAAACATAACTAGCTAACACCAAATCAAACTAATGTAATAAAAAGCATAATGCAAGCCTGAAAAGAGTGCTTTGAGTGCGGTTTTCCCGAGACTTCCCAGCACTGGTAGTCCCGGGTTTGTGGGTATAGGTCTTGATGGAGCCTTCCTACATCAACCGGGTCCTCTCATTTCTCCACCGGAGGTTGTGACACGGCTTCCTCCTCACCCATTAGTGGAGGCATGTTGGACCAAGT
>JAYMTN010000899.1:0-14353 GCA_036897425.1 Erodium trifolium | reverse complement strand
CCCCCGACGTGTTGTTGGTGGTATTGAATATTCCCGGGGAAGCCATAATAGTTGATAGCAGGGTTGTGAGGCGGGGGGTTTAAAGGTTGTGGTCGAAATATACCGGGGATGGATGATTGTTGGAATATACCGGGGTTGGACTATGGTTGGAATGTACTTGAACTGGAATGCATTTAACATCATAAATAATAATAAATTTTTTTGATACATAGCATTTGACAACATAATGTAATAATAAAAAAATTATTTGATAAAATTAAAGACGATGTTGGTGGAATGTACCTTGGTTCCAATATTTTTGCATGTATGCGGTGAAAGCGCTGAGGTCCCAAAAACCGGTAGCTGGGTTGAAAGGCGGAGGGTTGCCCGGTATGGTCAACATCTCTTGAAAGCCGCTTGCTAGTGATGTGTTGACCTGATCATCTGCTTGGTCCGACGTGTATTCTTGTTGCTCCGGTGAGGACAACGGTTGAGTCGAATTGGCGGACATTTTTGATCGTTTTTTTGTAGAGGAAATGGATAATTTGAGAGAGAGAGAATTGTGAGAAAATTGGGAGAATTGTTTGTAGTTTGATGAATTGGGGAAGGGGTTTATAGGTGGGAAAAATAGTTTTTGTTGTATTATTTTTAATTAAAAAAGAAAAAATATATTACCGTTGAATTCAGACCGTTGGTAACGGTCCGAATTTTTTTCCCTTCCTCTGCCACATGTCGTTCGTTCAGTGGGCCGTTTGCGATCCGCAAACCAACGACTCACAATTATGAGTAGCGGTTCGCGTATCAAATCGCGGGTCTCGTTTCAATGATTCGCGATTCGCGCCCCTCGCCGCCACAATATACGAACCGCGAATCACGAACGACTAAAACGCGAACCATAATTCGAGGACGTGATGCACGCGCTGCAAGTGCTCCAACACCTGTAAATGTAAATGACTCAATGTTATCTCAAATTTCTTTTGCTTTACGAGGGTTTTTAGTCATTTCTTTGGTGAAAAAAATCTTAGCCTTTATCCTCACGCGCTGAAGTTGACGCTGGACTACCCCCATCGAAACTCAAGTTTTAAGGGTTTAAGGAGAAGGAGAAGGAGAAGGAGAAGGAGAAGGCTGAGAAGGAGAAGAAGCGGTAGCTAATGCTCAGATCGGAAATTTGATCGGCCACAGTATCTGCTTCCGCACGATGGAGCCGGCCATGGTAAGGATTCGAACTGTTTTCGAGGATCGAAAAATGCTGAACAAGTCTCAGAGGAGCTCGGGACTGAAACGAAGCTGGTTTCTCCTAAGACCCGAGCACGAGGCCATCTCTGATCTCGCTTCCTATCTCATCCAAGCTTTTGAACTCGGAAACTCTTGCCCTAATGGCATCATCCTCTCGGTATGTCTCTCTCCCTCGCCGAATTTCCTTCTCAGAAACAATTTGTTCATGCTGGTTCTAAATTCATAATGCTGTGCTGATTGGGTCAGGTGCTATGGTTGGTCTGATTGGGTAATGTTGGATTTATTTCTCTCTGGAAACTAACAGAACATGTTGGGTGTTAACTCTTTATCTTGATGTTGTGTATATATGCCTGTGTTTTGAAATGCCTATACAAATCCTGAATGCATGTTTACTAGGGCTACTGGTACAGATGTAACTACGTTTTCTCTCAATTTTTCGTTTCGGCATGATTGTTAGATATTTGATCAATTTCTGAACTTTTAATTTTGCTCAGATGGATGGTTACGTCTTACCACCTTTTGAGTCAACCCGCATTTTGAAAGATAAAGATATCATCAGGTCAGTTTACTTCGTTCTAGTGACACTTTTCTTGTCACAATTGTTAGTAATTGTATACATTGGGTTTCATCTGCATACAACTTGCTTTGAGAACAGTGTGTCAAAGAAAAGGGGCCTGTCAGATATGATTGAGTTAGGTGATGTGGAGAATTCTTTGGAGCTGGAAATTGGGGAGAAGCAGCCTGCACATGCAGGTCTGAAGCTTCTAGCAATTGAGGAGTTTAAAAAGGGAATAGGAGGCTATGAAAGTGAACCGGAAGAGGATGAAGCTGACCTTTCAGAGGATGCTCCAGAAGTGGAGATAACGCCAGCTAAAAGCAAAGCTTCCAAGAAAAGGAAAGCATCAAAGGAACCCCAAATTCCAAAGTATGTAATATATAACACCATTACTTAAGCTAAATGATAGGTTTTGCATTGCTTAAGCTGAATACTAAATATGTCTTCTTCAGTTGTTAGATAGAAAAATCTATAGTTTGTGTATTTGGTAGCTAGCTCTTTCTTTGCCAGTCTTAAGTACCACTTACTGTACTACGTGATGCAAACAACTAAATATATTGTGTTTTTATTTATTCTCTTATGATGTACTCACTGTATTGTTTCTATTTCATAGGAGTAAGAAAAGTAAACGTAGTACCACTGAAGAACATCTAGTTGATGAAAATGCCATCCTTGAAAAACACAGTAAAAGTTCTCGCCATGACAGGGTCCTCTCTAGAGAAAAACTTGCTAAGAAGGACAAATCATGCCTTGCACAAGGTGAACAGGATGAACTGAATGTTACAGGGGCTGAGGAAAGAAGTAATGATAGTAGTAAATCTTCATCTGATATAAAAAGGCCGGTTCTCTAGCCTTTGATATATGTATTATTGATGCTAGAATGTTACATCTCTTATTTTCTTGGTCATTTTTTTTGTGATTCATCACGTACATTTTTTTTGCCTACACTGCAAATAGCCCTAACTTTGTGAAAACGTTGTCAATTCTTACCAACTGGTTTTCCCAAAATTACAAAAATGTGCTTAACTGTGTATATTGTAGTGTTCATTTGTTTCGAATTCTGTTTATATCTGATTACCTTTGATTATATCTTTTCTATTCCTTTGTTGTTTAGCTGCTAAAATATGTTAGATCTTACCTCATGATCATGGCTGCAGTACCCTTGGCAATTTTGTTGATTGTTCTTCTGTATCCCATTCCCATGATTGTTTCCATGTATGCTACTTTTGGTTTTTATTAATTGGTTTCCTTTATGAGTAGATATGTAATATACATCCATGAAGTTAGAAAAGCATTATATAGAGTTTAAGAGGGTGTCCAATACAACAAGGGAAGCTACTCATTTCATGTGTTTTTTACATAACCTGTCATGCGGCCTTTTACTTGCATTGATTCTTCTTACTTTCCTAAGTACTCTATCTCTGAATACATTTTTTTTGTTTTTTGTTTTGTTTCCGTTCCTTAGGTCTTGTTGTCCGGATGAAAATGACAAAGAGCATGAGGGTGCATCCCAGACACCTGTTGAAACGGGAAAGGTATTGATCAATGTTATCTGCATTGTTAAGGCACTATTTGCCGCAGTACAATTCTCACTTGGTGGTTTGATGGCTCATGTCAAGTTTTCCTTTTTAAAGTGAACACATATAATACTAGGCAGAATGTGTATTTTTTTTTGAAGTTTAGGAATATTATGATTGTTTCTCTTCAGGAGTTCAAGAACTATGTTGTTGTAGTCTCAAATGTTGTGGCCAATACCGAGATTTTAGGGGCATGCATCCAGCCGCTTTTATGGCATAAACTTAATTTATTGTCTTGGACACCTAATGATCAAAATCATAATCATTAGTAACAAATAAATGTGTTCTACCTAATGCATAAACATGACGGTTTCTACATGCACTCATGCCATACTGTGGATGGTAAATTTCTGCTATTAGTAAAGTTGAACTAATACCTTTTTGCATGTTTCATATCATTCGAAATTTGTGTTTAGAGCTTTTTGTTGTTCACTTTGTTTACTTGTCTCTTTGAACATTATTCATTTAGCCTTTTCTGTTGTTGAAGGCATGCTTATGATGTGCTTAAGTTAATCTTCACATCTACAATTCTTTATTTTCAGGTTCCTAGTAGAAGTGCTCGGCGTAAAAAGGCCAAAAGGCAATGGCTGAGGTTAAATAATCAGGAAAAGAAAGAGGTGCAGTAACATTTTTATTCTGAAGTAGAGATCAAAATTTATTTTTTCTTTCAGACACAAACCCAATGAAACATATAAATGCATACAGTATCCCTGTGCCATGTATGCATGGTAGTTTTAAACGCATCACCAGTCAGTATAAACACATGCAGAGATGAACATTTACTGTGTTTGTAAGGTTTAAAACTGCGTGAAGAAATAGGCTAAACTGTTTTAATGATGAATTGTGTTTGTTATCTTCCAATTTTGCAGCTACAGGAGAAGCAGACATTCAACCAAGATCATCAGCAATCACTGGACAAAGAAAGTGTTATATTTTCTAAGACACATCAAGAACCTGATCAAAATAATGATGCACCTTGCAAAGCTGTCCAAGTTTTTTCTGATAAGCATCAGAAATCAAATCAAAATGGTGATGCAGAAGAGTATTATGTTCCTGTGGTTATTCGACCTGGACATATCCGTTTCAAGCCTCTAGGAGAAGGTATCTCTCTTCCTCTAAAATAGTGGATATTCATGTTGTCCTATTTTTCTGAAGTGTTCATGTGTAATACGACATACACAATCTTAATCTTTGAGCAAGACTATCTCGATGGTTTCCTTTCAGGAAATCGTCCTTTAATGTCCTCATATCTTGGGATATGCAAATTGCCTCTTATTTAGTTGTAAAGATGTCAGCTTCTTCGGATAAATTGTTATCGGCCAGTAGCAAAGTGCAATCTAACCACACTATCTTATCTAAAATTTTCTGGTGGATGCAGATGATGATGATATTGAGCAAAATAATCAAACTCCAGAGGTATGTTCTTGGTTAAATATTAGTTCTACATTGCTCAAAAGAGAAGAACAAAGCTACATATAAAGGCAAAAGACAAATACTTTGAAAACCTTTAGTAAATATAACAAAAAACAAAACAAAAAAAGTAAGGGAGTGCATACGAACTTATTATATACTGGAGTCAGTGGTATCTAAAATGCTATACGTACTATAGGATTTGATCCAAATGACTCCGGCCACTTGAAAGCAATACACTATCTCATTTAAGTAGGCTGTTTCATTTATCAGTACGAAAGAAACAAAAGGGGTCCAACACATCATGTTATATTGATGGCTGGTAATTTTTGAGCATCACAGACGGTGAGCAAGATCTTAGTAAGAGGTGCACAATACTCATGAAAATCAGGATAGCTCCTATAAGTCTACAAGATATTTAGTATCATTCTATGATATTATCTATGGACTGCTGTCTGTTGGTCATTTTTGGTTCACATTTGTTATTTGTCCTGCAATTTTTGCTGTATTTGTGAGGTGGAAGAGGGTTAAATATGTTATGGATGGAAAAATAACTCTAAAAAAATGATGATTTGTGCAAGGACAATAAGCCCACAACATATATAATTTCCATCTCATGCTCTTATGCTGCGTCTTCCTAGTGCTTTTTTTCTTATAGTTATGTCTTATTTACGTTTGTTTTCCATCGACAATTCCTATATAATTTCCATATCATGCTTTTATGTTATGTCTTCCTAGTGCTTTTTTTGTTCCCTTGTTTCTGCTGCATTCATTACATGCCCAACTCTAGTAGCCCACATCATAGTTGGTTTAGGTCATGTATTTCTTCCCAACCATGCTTCAGGATACATTTCAGTGGAATGGGATAACGAGCAAAAGGAAGGGTCAAAAATGGGGTATGGAGAAAAATTCATCTAGTAAGCGGAGTGATTATAGGAATCCAAGTCCAGAGTCTCCAGAGTCTTCCGAAATGGTGATTGCTGAAGAAGGATTATCCGCAAATGGTCCTTTGGACTTCGATAAGTTAGCACCATATACAACCATGCCGAAGGTTTGTTCGAAAATACTTCTGTTATTGCTCTTATTCATCCCCTCCGTCTAATTAGTAGAATGGGCCTTCCTTTATCCAGCACATGTTTCTATCTAGTTCTTTGCTTTCAGCAGTGGAAAAGTTAATTGTCATTCTTGTTATATTTCAGGAAGGTGATGTAATTGCATATCGTCTGATTGAGTTATCATCCTCCTGGACTCCCGAGCTTTCCTCCTTCAGAGTAATGCTCTTTCTGTATCTAAATTACTGCATGACTATACTTTTAGGAGTTGCATTGTATAACTTAGTATGTTTTTATGCCTTCAGGTTGGAAAGATATCACGATATGACCCTGGTCCTAATAACATTTTGCTGGCGCCAGTCCCAGAATATCCGATTGTTTTTGAGAAGGAGATGGATGAGGAGGGATCTGAACTACAGCCAGATCCATCCCTCTATGCAGAAGATGGCACATTAGAGGTATGTTTTTCTTTTTGCATATGCTGCCACTTCATGAATCTTACTTATTTGGGTACCCGTTCTAAGCAACCAGATGAGTTACATTCAAGCTCAATGAGGACTTGAGTCCATGTCTATATTAACATCCGTAACAAGTTCATTAACTTAAGTCTCCATGGACATATCAATATAGTTTTGTAAGCAATAATCAATTGAAGGTATTATCAGGGAGAACCACCTATTGTGGTTAAAAAATTGTGCGCTGTAGGGAGCTTAGTGACCAGGTAAGGAAAGTGGGATAAATTATTGAAGACAAACTAAAAGGGATAGGGGTAATGTAATCTCAAGGTAACATGTAGAGAAGTAGTGAGAAAACTAGAATGTCTTAATGAGCTCAATGCTGTATGTTGAGTTAATGTTATACTGAAGAGATATTATTGGAATATGGAGTGTGTTATGAGGCTGTGTAACGATGCTGGGACTTGAAGAGCTCCCACCAACTCTATATTATGCCTGAAGTAGCATTCTGTTGACCTTGACCGTTTACTGATTTAGGACTGCTGCAAATTAGTTCATAATGATGTTTGCTTTTCTTATTTCCGACTGACTGTTACTTTGCAAGCAAATAATGAAGCTGCTCTTCTTTTTTGAAGGTGTTAAAAAAACTAACGAGTAGATCTTTTATACAGATAAACTTTCTATCTCTTGTTGAAATACGCTCTGTCAAGCATGGGAACTTGGATCCTATACAAGCTGTTACTGGTGCAGTCAATGGTGTTCCAGTAAAAGTTGGGAATGCTCAGCCAGATCACAATGTCAATGCCAAGAGTGACAGAACCCATGTCCCTGCCCAAGGTATAAAATATTCCACTTAGTTTCTTATTCTAAGTGTAATGTGTTTAGAAATCGTGATCTACATATATATCTTGCTTGTTACTGCAGAAAATGGAGATGTATGGGAAGAGCTGAGTCAGGCTTTATCTGCGAAGAAGGCGCAACTGTCCCGGGAGGAGGGTGGCTCAAGTAAGAAAGAGAGTTCAGGAAGACGCCCCTCTTCGTTTAGGGGTCTGCGAAGCAGTGCATTGGGACCAACAATGTCAATTTTACGAGCCCAGAATAAACTATGAGGAAGAGGGCAGCAAAGCCAGCAGGGGTCATTTTTGTGTAAACAATGGTCGTTTTAGGTCCCCTGATAAGCATATACCCTAGGATAACAGATATGTGTTAATGTTTGGAATTGGATTTGAAGTTTATCAAAACCTAATTATCAGCCTGTTTGGTATGAATGATAATCTAACCTGTCAATTTTCTGTATCTTGTGGGACCTTGATTTTTGATCGAAAGTGGATAAACATGTGGAAGCATGAAATCAATGAATGATGATGTAAATTACCTTTATATGATCTCAAATGGCAAAACCTTTGGTGCCAAGAGGCATGCTAAAGACAGTAAGAACAATGTGAGTTGCTCTTTTATTTACTTGTAATAGCTATTAAACATAAAGTGGTTTGGTTTCTGTACATGTCAAAAACTCAAATCCAATAGACATCACACAAGCAGATGAGCATTACATTACTTGTACCGCCTGGGATGCTAATCCATCTTTCCAAAGCTGCAAATTTTTCCAGTCACAGCAGACCCAAATTCTTGGCCTCTCAACCGTTGCAGCTGCTCTCCACCCCTTGTGTTAAGAAATGGTTGAGGTGATTCAGAAATTCCTCCGGCTCCTTACCTTCTTTCACTATCTGCATAAACAAGCCATATCTTATTTCATTCAGTTCATCGCAAACATCCATGACTAAACTTGGTTAAATACGCTTAAAAATAAGAAGAGGGTATATGTTTATAACAAGGCTTTAGCTTTGTGAGTCAGATTGTTCAGACAAAAATTGCAGCTCCACTCTAATCAGATTAACAATACACTATGTTCATCCACCAAGTTACATTCCATGCTGATGGCCTTCCAAACTATGACATACAAATTACAAATACATTGATAGAATTACTACATCAATTATGTCTTCCTAAATGGTTGTATCAAGCGCATTATGATTAGTTATTCATGTCAACTAAAGTTGGCTACCTCAGACATAAACTTGAGGTGCTATTACAGTCATTGAGGACCTAAGCTTTTGGTTTTCTTGTAAATTTGGAAATGATATCAGGTGAGAATGATCTAAAATATGAACCTCAGAAGGTTACATGTACTTGCTATCATGTAAGGGAATTGAAAGACATGCTAACAAGTTTCTATTTTGAAGGTGGAACAGTTACCTGTATAGGAAGATTGACAGGTAAGCACATCTGAGTGAGGAATTTTCGACCAACCATCTGCCAGTCATCAACCTCACTGCCCAATTGGGCATATGAAACCTCCCGTCCTAACCAGACATACAGAGTGAGAGAGTTCTCTTTGCCCAAACTCTCATCTTGAGCTAACAGTACATATCCTGATCCAGAACTGAGATTGCAAAGCTGACCCATCTCAACTTTGATCATGCTAGGACACTCGTACAAGACTGGACTCGTCATTTCCTCAACCCCCTTGATCATATGGCCCAAGGGAATATTAGCACTACACTTTTTTGTATCTTCAACTTCACTAGGTAAATCTCCGTCAGCATCTAACATCAGCTCTTCGCAGTTACTTAAATGGTTGCAATCCAAATCCTTCATCACCTCATCATCCAAATCGGGCAGGGAAAAGGACCATGATCTCACCAGATTCTTTGGAACTTCTGCAGGTTCATTAATTGAGGACAAATACACCCGAGGGGGAGGATTACTTCCTCTCCGCTCTGCAATGGAGAGAAAAATCCCTTTTGGAAGACAAGTATTGGACACTTTTAAAGTATGAGGATCAGAAAACACTGTGGTTGGTGAGGGCGGTGTTATATTAGGAAACAAACAAGGAGTCTCAGCTAATGAAGATTTCTTAACGGTAAACAACTCGGTTGGTTCCAAACCAGAAGGTGAAGGCTGCTGAGATGACAAACACGATAGGTCAGACCAGTTAGAAGATGACGGTGAAAAGGTAAACGAACTGGAATAGTCAGAATTTGAAGGTGATAGTGTAGGGGATTTTGAACTAAACTTGGGGCTGCTGCCTGTAAAACCACAATCTGGATCCTTAATTCTATCCGGGCTATTGATGGGGAAACATGAGAAGGAATCTGGTGAGCCACAGGGAGATGCCAATGATGGTGATGAAGCCCCTGCATCTATGATCATATCTGTAGATGGAGCTATTCCACAACTTTGCTTGGATGACATAAGAAACCCCTTCATAATACCATTAGCAAACTTCCTTCTCAGTCTGCCCCACCCGTTTTCTCTTGCAGGGAGGCATGTTTCTGATTCTGTATTTGATACTGAAAAGGGTGGAACAACACCCCCAGCAAGAGCCTTGTGGAAGATCTCAAAATCCAAATCATACTCATCCACCTTCCTATCACCGACCCTACTAAAACCTGCTGCAGAAACCTGATCATTATTGGCAAGAGCATCCCAAAATTCAGACGGCTCTTCACCCTCCTTAAAGCTCATGACCGGACCCTGAGCCCTCTCATACCTGATGACCTGAGATGCAGCTGCTCCTGCATTATTGGACATCACAGAGCTGCAACTCTTTCCAGTCCAGACATATATTGCGGAAGGGATGTGTGCGATGAAAGCTCCGCGAGAATCAAGCCCATGGGCGCCAGGATTGTTCACCATCTTGGGCACAAGATGGAGAGGATCGTATGGCGAGTGTGGCGCCATCCTGTACATCCTGAGCACAGAATTGGGGCTAGCTGGCACAGCATGAACTCTCTTCTGGCACTGCAGAAGCTGGCATGCAAAACCCAGATTAGGATTAGTCACACCTCTAGCAGCCTTGACATACTGAAACGCATCCTCGAAACTCTGCCCCTCCCTCCACATCAGGTATGCAATAACCAAAGACGCCGACCTTGAAACTCCCTGGAAGCAATGAACCAGAACCCTCCCACCTTGATCTCTCACCTCCTCAAAGTAATCAAACACATCATACAAAATACTAGTGATGTCCTCCTCGGGAGTGTCCTGCAACCACAGGGTCTTGTACATAAGATCATTCTTGAAGTACTCAGGACACACAAACCCAACGCAATTGAGGACATGGGTGATGCCATTTTCTCGCAAAACCTCACGGTTCTTGGCCACAGCATCACTCCCCAGGTATATATGATCAGCAATTCTCGAACATTCCTTATCGAAAAAGGCAAGCTTTTCCCTCTTGAACTGAAATTCCCTGGTGGGCGGTGGTTGTGGCTCAGAGTTCGGATCCTCGGCCGGTTTAAACGACCCTCTCGGGGTCTGCGGATTCGGCCAGACGCCGAGATCGTCGGAGCCCGCCCGCGGCCACTCCTCGAGGTTCCTCCGAGCGACTGAGAGCGGCTGAAGCGGAGGCAGGCAGGACCGAGCCGCCCTGTTGGGTTGCGGCTTACAGCTGGCTTTGGTCGGGGACCGTTCGGTCCAGGAGGCCGACCGGAGATAGTTCCTCCGTGTAGCGATTCCGGCGAGCCGGGTTTTGTCTTCATCGCCCAACATGTCGGACTAAAATTTCCACAGAATATCAAAAACCCATCAAAGGATTGTTCGAGGAAAGTGCTTGGAAAGAAGAAAATTCCAGTCTTTGAAAATAAATAAAGGAAATTTCCGAGTCCAATCTCTCCGCCCCCTTTTCTCACCTAAAACCCTTTGACCCTTTCCCTCTCTAAAAAAAACAAAGACTGGATTTTTATTTCCTAATCTTCCTCGGGTAGAGAGAGAGAGAGGAAGAAAAATCAAATACGAAGACGACCCAGTAAAACAGAAATCAACATGTTACGATTTCAAGCATCACAGATTCTTAAATCCGATAAATTTAAAACCCCTAGAAATCAGTTCTAATTAACTGGTCAATGGAATCAATGAATGAACAGAAATGGAATAGACGGTCGAGTCTGAGTTTGCTGGAGCGAGTTGAGTTGGTCTACTGAGTCAGAAATGGAGGGAAACGGTTGCTGATTGGTTCGCCAGTATTTGACCAACCGAGGAGAGAGAAAAACAGATTAGAACAGTGAGAGTGACACGTCATCATCGGATGACCCGTATGAGACGGGAGGTTTGGAGGGGCATCCATGTCTGGTCCTGTGATGTCATTTATGATAGAGGTGATGTAAGGGAAATGCTATTCTCACCCGCCCATGCCTCACCGTCGTTTTCTTGTCCCAGTTCACGTGTTGCCGGTGGGTCCTTTTTTACTCATTTACCCTTGTTACTATTTTTTTTTTATTTGTTTGAGTATATAAAGTGGAATTTTATTGATAATAATAAAAATATATAAAACATACCCACATGAAATTTGAAAAAAGGGTTAGGCATAGTCCCGAATCCTACAAATAAAATATGAGACATCGATCCCGTAACAAAATTACTGTTTATTATCGTAGTTTTGTGATGTAGTGAACACATACAAGCGGGACTGTCATATACTAGACTTAATTGGAAATCATTGGCTCACATCCTTAGGGAGGGCTCCTCAGCTCGCCTAGTGACACAAGAAAATCCCTAGTTTTACCAGAGCACCCACTCCGACAATTACGTGCTCCTAGCGAGGGACTAATGAGTTCTTCAGACAACTTGGTACCCCTTGCGTTCTAGCTTATTATGTTCACTTATGTCTTATCTCTCTAGTTTCTCTATCGCATGCAATGCAAAGTAGGTTGGGTTGTTGTGATCCTGACCGCTATATATCTACCTTTGGTGAGGCTTTTAGGCTATAATATGGATCTTAAAAGTTATCCCTATTTTCATGTGTTTGGTACTTCGTACCTCAAATCATCAATAAAGTCTTCATTTATCCTTTTTAAAAAACTAGATATTTTTTTTGAAAGGAGAATAATATATGAATATTGGGAACCAAATATATAAGAACCTAATGTAACATCCAGGTTGTAGATTGGCGCTTCTTGTATTAGAAAGAGAACTCCAGCATTTTTGTTGCCTTTGGGCTCGGGCCAATAAAAGCAGAGGAGAAAAAGACTAAAGGCGACGCATCACCTAGAAAAAGTAACCCAATTTCTAGCACACTAATACATTACCTATAGATGATAGTCTAGGTCCACGACGGACCCCTTTAAGAATGTCGTACTCACTATTCCGCTTGGTAGAAAGACAAAGTCTTCTACCTCCCTCGTAGAAACAAACACAATATCGAGAGTTTTTGGGAGTTAAGTTTGGGAGGGGTATGGGGATCATGATAGAAGCCGACCAAATTCGACCACAGGGGGGATCTTCCTATTGCATAATGGACACCTCCCCGTGACTCATGGGTCTTGACAAGACTACTTAGCAGTCCTCGCTTGTAGGAGTGGATGAGCTAGTGTAATCCCATGAAGTCCCACAATCAGGATAAACCCTCATAGTTGGGATGGTCTACCTCTTTCGAGGTGGCCTAAAATCCCTTTTTTTTTTGCTTAGTTTCTAGAACAAAACCCCATTCTCCCTTACCTTATCTTTCCATACCTTGCTAATACTATTTGTAGTTCCATTTCTTGAACCCAGGTTGTCCCACCTTCTTCTAAAAGGAGGTATAGGGATCACCAATTATGCTCCATGGGGGCACCACTCCCATTTTAGATGTAAATACCATGGATCATGCTCATAATAGGAATATATGCGATGATCTTATCCATGTTGATATGGTGTGGTAATGGAGGCGGAACTACCCTCGTCTTCCTCAAAACAGAGGAGAATAAACCCGATTGGATGTCAATGATCCTAATAGGTATAGATGCGGTGATGGATCCTTGTGGTATAACAATCATTGTCGGTGGGTTCGATGGATGGGTCTCATGCACTAGCTGCTACACTTTTAACTGTGGAGCCTGAATGGTTGGGACGCGAGGCTATTGGACAATTTCTCGGCGAGAGCCATGTCCCTAATCCGTCTATAAGGAATAGCCCCTTCTCGAATTGATCTCGGAGGATACAGTTAGTTGGTCTATTGATGATTCCTTTCTCTATATCAAGAAAATGTACTCACATCTTCAAGAGACAGGACTACAAGATCAGTGTTAGGCAAAATTTCTCTGGTCTCCCTTAGTTCCTCCTAAGATCCCTTGTTGGCTTGATTGCCAACAAGCTATTCCCACAACCGTTTTTCTAGAAAATAGGGGTTTGAGAATACCTTTAAACATTTTACTTCCCTCTTTCTGCCATGAAGCCTTTGAAGATGAAAACCATCTTCTCATTACCTCTTCAAGGTCTTAGAAGATTTGGTCTTCAATTTTGGGGTGATGGTGTGTGATAGGTCCTCTACCTGGAGATGTCTTTTCTCTTGTGAGTTGTTGGAGGTATTTGATTACATCAAGGTCCATGAAATAATGGGGAGTGTTGGTTTATGTTTCTCTTTGACAAATTTGGTTGGCCATAAACAAATTGAAATTCAATCTCACCTTAGAGAGCTGCCAAGAAACCTTCTACAAAATTGTTAACTCATCTTGTAGTTTGTAATGGTCCCGCTTCCATAAATTCTCTCATTTCACTTTCTAACAACAGTGCATTAAACCTTTTAATTAATTGTGTTATGAAGAAGAGGGAACACAAATCTCTATTACTTTATCTGGGAGTAGATTTTTCTGGTTATTTGAAACTCAAGGCACCTTTTGTCTGCAGAACTTCTCACTGCCGATGTGGTTAATTTTATTCTGCAGAATCACACATGAAATCCTTTGGTTTCTTAGTTATCATCTTCTAGGGTGTTCTTTATTAGCTTTTCTACAAGTGTGTTATGTAATTGTTTTCTACTGTTGCAATATTGTTCTTGTTGTGATCCTTATTGAATGCACTTTCTTTGACATTTGAGAAAGGTTATCTCGTTCTCCTTGGATTTTTTTTTTTATGAATAACAGATGAATAATTTTATTAATAATAAAAGAGTGAGTACACGTAAAGAGACCTCGGAGGACTCAACACACATAATTCTAAGATAAAATAATCGGCGGAAACGGTATTGAACTCACCATATAGGCATAAACGAATGGTGGGGGTTGGAAAATGGAGCTGAAAGTCCCGCTCAAGATAGTGCCTAAACGCTGC
>JAYMTN010000898.1:0-14360 GCA_036897425.1 Erodium trifolium | reverse complement strand
CCGGGCGTTACACTTCTTCTGTGGGGCTGAGTGTGTGCCGGACTTGGGCTTTCAACGACGGCCAGTGGCGAGCTCTCCAGAAAACTCCGGCTGTTTATGACGAAGATGTCTTCAAGGTACTAATTTAACTCTCTCTGTAAGTTATTTACACAAGTAAACAAAAAAAGCAAGTTTGTTATATATGCATATATATTAGAATAATTATTTTAATAATGATCCTTAAAACTTAAATTAATTACTGAATATAGAACTAATTTTTTCTATGGGGTGAATAAAAAAATAAACGGAAAAAATTGTACTATGTACATTTATCAATTTAAAATTGGATAGTAGAATGAAAAAACATCAACTATGATAGTAAAATTTTGAGTTACTTCTCAACTCAGACACTTAAACATAGGGATGGACACGAGTAGGTTGACCACAAACGCCCTATAAAAAGCTTTGGTTACCTATAATAAACAACAATGAGAACTAGATCTCGTGTCGAGTTTAGCCGATTTCGTTAGGGTAGGGAAGGAGGTGATGAGAGACAGAGAGAGCTAATTGAGGTGACTATTACAGAGTGACGCAAGGACCCTATAGTTTGTTGCATGAGTTCCATTCGATCCAAACGTGATGTGCTACAGAGTTATATTGACTTTGTCTTATCCTTCGATTTGGTTGGGTTATCAGTTATTTGTTGCTATTGGTTTTATGTTTAGGTGGCCGTGAGGCTTGTTTTGTTTTTGGTGTCTTGTTTTGAGTCCTAATTGTATAGTTCTCGAGTCTGTTTTTGACGGACTACCCCAAACTCTATTTTGAGTAGAGGCATCTATAAAACATCGCTGATTGAAAAAAACAACGAGAACTAGAACCGGTTCAAGTAGTGCAAGTACTTAAACGTGTATCTTTGCTGCTGTTTTCGATCTACAGGCCTTGGATTTCGTGGTGAGCGAAGCGAAGAAGTACAAGATGAGGCTGATACTGTCACTGACCAACAACTGGGAACCTTGCGGCGGAAAAGCCCAGTACGTGAAATGGGGTAAAGCTGCGGGTCTCAACTTAACCTCCGACGACGACTTCTTCTCGAACCCGACCCTCAAAAGCTACTACAAAGCTCATGTCAAGGCCAGTTCTTGCTACTCGTCTTTTCTTCTTCGAATCTCTTCTCATTTTGATTGCTTGACTTTGACTTTCACAGGCAGTGCTTAATAGAGTGAACACATTCACAAACGTGACTTACAAGGATGACCCTACGATCTTCGCTTGGGAGCTCATCAACGAGCCCAGATGCACCTCTGATCCTTCCGGTAACATACTACAGGTTTGTGCATTTTAGCAAGAGAATTCTCCAATCATGTTACGTAAAATGTCACACAATTGAAACAGTTTAGATTAAGCTGCAGTACAGTAATATTGCTGTTATTTTAGAAAAGAGGACACGTGATGCTCGCCCTGCTTAGCGCTGGACGATACGTTCAGACTATTCGTCCAATTTTCCCTAACAAATATCTTCAAATACCGAATTCACCCAACCCTATTCGGCCCCATCGAAGATGGCCTAAGGGATAATTGTAAAAAAAATCTCTATGCTATCTATGTTGGCACCCTATCGCTTCCACTAATGTTGTGCGTTCTGAGTTGATCGTCGGATCCTGGGTCATGCCTCCAATGGGTTGGAAGAGGGAGACGGCAACGTGTGCAACGAAGGATGTGAAGGCGGCGAAGGAGACAGCAGAGACGGAGGTAACAGCGGAGGTGGAGGCGGATACGGTGAAGGGGGCTGAGACGACAGCGGAGGCGATGGCGCTGCTGGATGGGGAGAGAACCTTAGAATCACGTGAGATTTTCTCCTCCGTACAGGTTTGATGTATTATATAGTAATGCATGAAGGCGTTACTAACAGTGGGACAAGGACATGAATTAGGATTGGTGGTTGGCAACGACAACAAAAGATCGGAGAGAATGAGACCACAACAATTATGAGAAGAGGAGACCAAGAGGGACGACGCAAGAAGAACCCTAAAAACACGGTTTAGACATAATGTACTCACACTCCTAAATATATAGAGAAATAGAACTACTCATCATTAATTTAAAATTTGCAAACAAAATGGTTATTTTAAAACATAAGTCGTTATTTTGTTTCTGGATTTCCTTTAGTAGAGCAATGTAATTGTGTTTTTTTCCAGGCATGGATAGAAGAAATGGCAACTTTCGTGAAGAGCGTTGACCCGAAACACTTGGTTGAGATCGGAATGGAAGGGTTCTACGGACCATCAACTCCGAACAGAGTTCAGTTCAACCCGAACACATATGCTCAGCAAGTTGGCACTGACTTTATCCGGAACCACCAGGTCCTTGGTGTTGACTTTGCTTCTGTTCACATTTATGCTGACTCCTGGTAATAACTCCCTCCAATCCCAATGTCTCCTCTGTATCTACTTGTTCTGAGTCACATTTACAGATTGATTCGTTATGACACTAAAATAATATTTTGTTTAAAATGACGTTTTTACCCTTGAAATGTTTATAAAAATGGATTTTTCATCATTTTAGTAAGGGTGTACCATCAACTAGTCGGCCGACAATTACTGTTTTTTATATATATAAAAAAATTATAGGTTATTATATTTTATTGACTAAATTAGATCTTATTAGTGATATTATATAATGTATATTTTTTATTCATATTCTATATAAAAGTTATATTATTTTCACTATTCGGTCTGAAACTGGTTAATTGACAATCGAATCAAATCAAAGTAATTTGATTAGTTCGGGTAGTTTAGTGGAACAATTTTTGTTAAAACGTGAAATTTGAAAATCGATTTCTTGGAGATTTTAAAGCAAAACTCTCATGTTGAAGTAATTTAGGAATAACTCCGTTGCTTAACCCTCACATTTACTTCCCTTCTATGTCCTATTTTTCTTGACTTTTCGTTACATGTCTTAAAACGTGAACTTTCCCAAATTCTTACGGGAAATAACGGTAAATTTGCGTGTCCTAACTACGCTCACTTTCGAATTTTGTTATTTTCTTGTTAAAAAAAAGAACTTGGTACTTTCCTGCTATTATCCTCTGTAAGCTACAACTCAATCAAGTTCATGTTTACAGGATCTCACAGACAGTTTCGGACACACACATCGACTTCACCAAATCATGGATGCAAGCCCACATAGACGACGCCGAGAAGTACCTCTCCATGCCCGTTATCTTCTCGGAGTTTGGCGTGTCGTCCAAGGATCAGGGCTACAACTCCTCGTTCAGGGACACGCTCATCGGAACCGTGTACAAGACTCTGCTGAACTCCACCAAGAAAGGGGGAGGCGGCGCCGGGAGCCTCCTGTGGCAGCTCTTCCCGGAGGGGACGGAGTATATGGACGATGGATACGCCATTGTTCTCTCCAAAGCTCCCTCTACTTCGAACATCATATCTCTGCAGTCCACGAGGGTTATGATCTTCAACTCTGTTTGCTCCTGGAGGTGTAAGTGGGGTTGCAGGAAGAAGACGGCTCTCGACTCGTTCCTCTTCGAGTTTGATCCTTAAATTTGTCAATCAAGGTGAAAAAAGAGAAGTACTATATAGAATATGAACATGTATTTATCGAATTCGATACTCAAAACGTAATATCCAGATTAAGTTTATCCTGAAACAACTCTGAATCTCACTAAAGAAGTTCAAAACTGAATCACAAATTTACCATTTAGCCGAAAAAAGTGGTTTTCTGGCAGGCAATTTGCATTGTGGATGCTCTAAAATGCTTCGACCAAGTTTTTTCTCCAGAAAGAACAGAACACACAAAAAAAGTCCATGCTTGATCTTTCTGATATATGAGACATACTTGTCTGTAAAAATCCAAATTTTATTTCCAACAAAGTAAACCTTGAAGTAATGGAAGCATGCATCTGTTAAACTATGAACATTTTTTCCAAGAAAGTAAACCTTGGAGCAATGGAGACAACAACATAAGAATACCATAATGAAATTTAGGAAGTTAGAAACATCAAAGTTGATGGAGCTTGTTCTTTGAGAATGGCTCACAGTAGTACAGAACTGATAATAAGTTTAAGTTTAGAAACTGAAAGGCACTGAAAACACTCGTAGAGTCCTAGGTAATGGAGCCTTCTTAGCTCAGAGACACTAGTACAGAACTGATAATAAGTTCAGTTTTGGAAACACTCATAGTTAATGGGGCATTCTTAGCTCAGAGGGCTGCTCTTCTGAAGGAAAGGAGCTGCAGGTCTCACATAAGTGAAGCCCATGAAAGGGTTTCCACTGGCATTGGGGCTCGCAGCCGGAGAATCCAACAACGGCATGTCGGTCCAGTGGGTCTCGAAGTTTGCAACACAATGCTGCCCGGCAACTTCTGGTCGGAAACTGGGCTGGATTCCCCGGGCCTCCAGTTTCTTCCAGTTTATGGCCTTGAACCACTTGTGCCGCTTGATTTCCTCGCTTCCTGTGGGCCCGCTCCCTAGTCGCTTGCTCGGATCTTTTTCTAGGAGCTACAACAATTAAAAATATATAAGTTTATTTCCTCGTGAATTCATAGATACAGATCCCAGTATGAAATTGCAAGGCAAATGAGGCCATAAGTATTTACCCCCTTCAACAAAGAATGTGCTTCACTTGTGAGATAGGGTGGTAATTTGATCTTATCCTTTACAATCTTTTTCTGGATTTTCTCCCGGTTTCCAAGAAATGGAGGCTGCAAAAAAGAAGGGGTTAATTGCATATGGTTCTTTAAATATGTATTGGAATTTCCCTAAGATGATCCTTCTACTTATGTATACCATGTTAAAATTTAGGGTTAATTGCCGATGTTTACTCTAAGGAATTGCCCACAAACACATGTGTACACTTTGAATTTGCATTGACAAATGCTTACCCTCACGATTTTTTTGTTGAGACAGATGTGTATCCTGATGATTTGTCCACAAACACATGAATGCACTTTGAAATCCAACTATCACTCATAAGGGTAAGCATCTGTTTGTGAGAATTCAAAGTGTATACATGTGCTTGTGGACAAATCATGAGGGATAACATCTGCAATCAACCCTTCAATATTCTAATAATTCGTCTAACATTTATCTATGAAGGTGTTTCAGTTTCCACCACAAGATTACAATCTCTACACATTACTACAATAAGAACTTAGGAGAGTTATACCTTCCCGGTAAGCATCTCAAAAATAAGGACTCCAACACTCCACCAGTCTGCAGCCTTATCATGCCCCTTCCCGAGAATAATTTCGGGTGCCATGTATTCGACTGTTCCACACATTGAATTTGTCCTTGTATTTTCCTCAAACTCTTTCGCCACCCCAAAATCAGTCAACATCACCTGAATAAATAATACCCCAAAAAGGTTATAGATTTTTGGAATAATTGTAAAAAAGTACCCTGAGATATTCATTTTTCGCAACTTGTAGCCCTCTTCTTCGCTAATGGCAAAAAAGCACCTTGAACTCGTCCTTTTGTTGCAATTTACATAAAATGAAGATTTTAGCCTTACAATTTAGATTTAAAAAATAATGAGTAGAAAACAATAAATCCAAATTTTTATATCCTTAATTTGATTCCTTTTTGCACCGCGCAAAGAGGTACAAACTTAAGGGATATGAAAAATTGGATTTTTTGTTCTTTAATTATTATTTTTAAAATTTAAATTTACAAGGGTAAAATTTTCATTTTGAAACAAAATTATATGAAGGTGCAAAGAAAAGATAAGTTCAGGACACTTTTTTGCTATTATCAAAGAAAAGAGCTACAAGTTGCAAAAAAGTGAATATTAGTACTTTTTTGCAATTATCTGTAGATTTTTTCTTGAGATGACAGACAATTCTCTGCTTGTTTGTGTGTGTGTGTGTGAGGGGGAGAGAGAGAGTACATGTCCATCTTCACCCAAGAGGATATTTTCAGGTTTAAGATCCCTATGCATTATGCCATTTGCATGAAGGTGAGAAACAGCAGAAGTAATCTCAGCAGCATATATACGTCCAAGTTCCTCTCTGCAACAAAATGACAAACATTACTCAAAGCCGTGGTTTCATCTTTCTAAACCATCCAAAGCATAATAAGAGAACATACTTGAAAAGGCCATGGTTGTAGAGCTGGAAAAAAAGGTGACCACCATTGACAAAATCAAGAACGAGATATAGTCTATATTTTGTCTGCAAGGTCAGAAATAAGCCGTCAATATCTGCACCACAGCATTGCCATTGTAGAAATATAGCAAAGAACATTAAAGAATGTGGTTAGAACTCACTTGGAAAGAGTATCTAAGTTGTACAATGAAGGGATGCTCGACTTTAGTTAAAATATCCCTCTCAGCTTTCATGTATTCAGCATGATTCTTCTCCATAATTTTGTCCTTCCTTATGACCTTCATCGCATAAATGTCCGAAGTGCCTTTTTTCCTCACCTGAAAGACTTTCCCGAACGCACCCTGCCCAACAACCTTCAACACCTCAAAATCTTCGGTGCCTATACCCTTACCATCAGTGGAGCCCACACCATCATCTCCAGAAGTCTTTGCAGTGACAATATCAGCATCAAGAGAAAGCTCCTTAAAGCCTTTGAAAGTCTCTTCATTGTCACACTCTACCAGTTCCACAGAGTCCTCAGTCTCATGTATTGTGAGTTTGCTGAGCTTCAAAGATTGACTAACACAAGAAGAGGGACCGACGAAGGAATGCGATCTGGTGTGAATGACAACCGGGTCATCATAAACAAGCTCAGCCCCCTCTTCAGCATCTCCCGAATCCCCAAAAACATGTTCTTTGGAAGCTTGAATTGGTAAGGGACCGAATACATCAGAGAAATCAAGCTCAATATGATCCAAGACAATAGCGTCCGGAGGATTCATGGGGAAGAAGGACATGCTTTGATTTGGTTTGGACACACGGGTATTGGTTGGGCCAGGCAATTGAGAAGAAACCATGTTACAAAGCACTTACAGTCACAGAGATTGAGTCAGGGTGTGGAATGCAGAATGCAGAAAGACAGGAGACTCAAGGAGCTATGGATCGATAGCTTCTGAGATTATTAATGCTTGTGGGCACCTATCAATGGCCGTAATCAAAAGGAAGTTCACGTATACAACGGTGGTGCCCAAGAATTTTGGTAGCAAGCAGAACAAAATCCAGCAGAAGAAGAAGCAGTTCTTCTTGTTTCCCGATTTACAGGAAACGATCGATGCCTCAGTAGCTTTTGAATTCATGAAGATCAGGCTGGCAAATCTAATACACACAAAACAAGTTAGTAACTCAAAATCACACAGAACACCACACATTACAATAATTAAGTTTCCATAATCATAGAGAAACTTGCAAGGAATATTTCTTCCAATAAAATAAGACTCAGGATCACAGGCAATACCCAGATAGACAGCCAAAGATCCTAGTAAGGAGGTCAAACAAGGCATGTGCAAATCCCCCCAAAAATAAAATCAAGATCTAAATCTGAATTTTTTTATCATCTTTTGCCTTAGATGTCAGATCCCAGAGAAAAATGCATCATTTTTTTAGGGAAAACATAAAATTCAGCAGAAAAATTAAACAAAACTCTACAGAAACCACAGATAGAGAAACAAAAACAAAATTAGCAAGCAGAAACCGAAGTTCATCACGAATCACACGCTAACAAAAAGGGCAAATCGCACGATAATATCCCGATCCAGAAACACAACACAGCAAATCTCAACAGACCCATCTCAGAGGAAGCCAAAATCAAATCACAGAACACGAAAAATCCGAAATTGGTAAGCAAAATCCACAACTCGAAGATGGGATTAGAACAAAAACCCAAACCCAACTACAAATCAACGAGAAATCCACAGAGAAAGCCGAAACACATCTCCAGGAGACCAAAACAAAACCCAAATCACACGAAACGCAAGGCTTAGAGCAACAGTAAAAGGCGAGAAACGAGAGAAAGGGCAATGGCGGGCGTTACCTGAGAAGGCTGAGGGAAGGAGACGATGAGAGGCTGTTGGGAACGCGCCTTTTTTAACAACACAAACCTCTATGCGAAGGACTCGGGTCTCCACTTATACGAGAACTACAATCTAATTTTTCCTTCTCCTCTCCATGAATTGGGCTTATTACGTGGCGCGTTTTTAGTGGACCGTGGGCTAAGCTTTATTTCCCTTCCCGATAAGTAATAAAAATGTTGCAATTTTAATAGAATTTTTGTGGGGATTTTAGAATATGCTATTTGGAATATTATTTTTATTTATTTTGCCAAATTGGTGCGTTTAGGGCAGGCTGTGTGGTGGATGACGTACACGCAATGTCTACGTAACATTTTGGTTTTGGATGGTTTCATGAGACTAAATAATTGGGCCGAACTTAAACTATTGGTTCAAATTGGATTCGGAAATAATAAATAAATAATATAAAACTTGAATTTAATTGGGTTGAATGATAAATCATGACTTTATATCTAGATAATACATTGTCTTTTTGAAAGCATCTAGATAATCCATTATGAATCATTAAAGTTTAATTGTATTCTAATTATTCGACGTAAAAAAGGCTGCTGCTTATAGGGCGTATCTCAAACCCGCTTGTAGGACTCTTGTAAGGTTGTAAATGTGTTGACTCGAGTGTTCGTTAGTAGTTTGTATGCTCTAGAGTAAGAAAAAAGCTGTTGAGATACTACCACCATATTGCTAGCCGAACCAGGGAGTGTTTGAGCCATCTCGTTGCCACCCAAATACACATCTGGCTTCCATAGTTATGCGGCGAGCATACCCCTACTACGCGACCAGAAACGTCGCCAAAACCCCCGATTCTGCCGACCCTAGATGGGAAACATATCAAAGTAAAAAACAACGTGATGGAGGAGACGACATACAGAACGTAGACATGTAAAGAGAAAGCCGCTCACGATGACTAGAATTTGGAAGTGTTTTCTCTCGCAGAGCTAGAGATTCTTTTTGTTTTTTTCTTGTTAAATCCTCTTAATTATAACTCATGTACGAGATCTTACATACTTGTATTTTTGAAGAGAAAACTCTTTGCAATTTAAAGCCAAAGTTCCACTTATTTATTTTCATTTTTTTGCACCTTTAGTAGAAAATAGTATATTTCATCTAACATTGAATATACCTCTACACTAAAAAGAATTATGCCCTTCAAATATGACCCCGAGTTCGACAAAGAACATAAGAATAAACGTCTCTTTGTGATAAACGTGTACCATATGAAACAGGTTGGAGGAGTTTTTCCTTCTAGATCACAAATTATCAAAAACACACGTGACTGTCATTTTTTTTCGCAACTTCATCAATTTATTTACTGTCCTGTTTAAAGATGTAAGATTAATTTTAAAAAAACGGAGGCTAAGCGTGCTTGGAACCTTTGCAAATCCTTGGGATTCTCGGCCAACACTAGCGTCAAAGAAGTCATTAAAATGTTTCAGACCTCTACTTGATGTCTGAGATCTGCTTTCGATGACGTCTTTTTGTTTTAGTCAAGTCGCTTCTCTCTTTTTGTGTCCACTTGGGACTTCTGTTGACTCTTTCTCTTCTCCCTTTCCCTGTACTATTTCTTTTTGAAATTGTTGGTCTCGGGTGGAATAAAAACCGTTATTTTTGCTAATAAAAGAAAAACACATAACCCTGATGACTTCCTTGACACACAAAATGCTTAGTTTTCAAGATAATTGATTCATTCATAAGACAAAACACAAAGCACTAATTCAAAGCACCGCTCTTACAGTCTTACATTAAGGCTTGGACAACACAAATAAGTACCATAAGATAACCAAAACACAAGTACTAAGATAACCTCAAACCAGCAGAAACATATCCACCTATTTCCAGCAGCCAAGATGGAATCCCAAGTTCTGCAGATATAATACGAGCAAGATCAACATCCAGCATGGTCGGAGATAACCGATGAAGAAGATTAGAAACTTAAAAATACACTTACATATTTTGTTGAACGCCACAATGTCGCAGCTCTGGACATATTCATTGATTGGTTCAGCCGTGAGATAATCCTCGATGAGGTTGTCCACAGACACCAAATCATCCACAATAGTAAGCATGATCTGCAGTTTCTTGATGCCATACCCAACAGGTACTAGTTTAGCTGTAATCATCATCCAATATCAAGATAAGTCAAACCCACATGCTTCAGAATCTCGATATTATGCTCACAGTCTAAATGCAATGCTATACAGTAATGGGCAAGGAGGAGGAAGAACATACAAGCTCCCCAGAACAATCCTTCCATCTGAACACTCCTCACTGCTTCTTCGAGCTTCTGCATATCAGTCTCGTCGTCCCATGGCTTCACATCCAACAGAACCGATGACTTGCCAGCTGAAGATGAAATAGAAAGAGATTATGATACTGTCAATTTTTGAAGGGAACAACCAGAGCTTGTTTATCCAACTGATCAAACACTTAGAACTTAGGTTTCTCTATATTCAGCCCATTGGGCTCCCTCTCTTCTCGGCTCTTGTTGGGTTTTGGAGACCAGGATTCAAGTCCCACCAGCGGTACCTCCCAACTCATGTTAGGCGTCTTTCTAGTCAGCCTATTGGGAATCTCTCTCTCTCTCTCTCACTCTCTTTCCGGTTCTTGTTGGGTTTTGGCGAGCCCGGTTTAAGTCCCACCAGCGGTACCCCCGACTCATGTTGGGCTTCTCTCTATTCAACCTATTGGGCCTCTCTCTATCTCCCTCTTTTTCCAGTTTTTGTTGGATCTTGAAGACCTGGGTTCCCTTCTACATAAGAGAGGTCTTGAATCCATACTTGATATATCAATCTCAAAAGGTACTTTAAGAGTAAATAAATATTGGTGCTCCTTTCCTTCTATACAAGAAAGGTCTTGAGCCCAATAGCTTTATACACCTGATGCTGATCTGAATGGCACAAGTACAGGTTATGACCACCAAGAAGATACTTTGGTTCAAGCTATGCCACTAAGAGTTGGAAAAATATAACTTACACTCTTTCTTTTTGCCAGATGCCTTCACTGCAGCTGCACGTTCTTCGGCAGCCTTCTTCTCCTCTTCAGTCTCTTCCCCAAACAGATCCACATCATCATCATCATCATCCTCAGCAGCTGCAGCCTGTTTAATATTTTGAAGGTAATCAATACAGATAATAAGTCTACAGAGCAAGAAAGACAGAGATAACACACATAATCAATCCACCTAACGTAATTTAATAGTATTAAGCAACAGAAGTCAATGGCACTACTTGCCTTTGGGTCACTGGTTGGAGGAGTTGCAAGTGCCTCCTCTGCAATGGGAGCAGATCCCTCTATAATGACACCACAACCTTCCTCAGCAACTCCACTGAAATGTACACATTAACATCATCGAACAGATAAAGCATGAACAATGTGGAAGTAAACTCATACACTTAACAGGAACTTACGAAATCCTCAAAAGGGCATCAATGTGGTTATACCACCTAGACACATTCACATACTCCGAAGATGGAGCCCCAGAAAGGGCTCCATAAACAGCAATATCATCTTTAGAAGCTTGGTACCTGAGGAAGATATAATTATGTAACAATAAGTCACAAGCAATATTGGGTCCTTCCATTTCAGATCTTTGAAGACCACCATGCCAGACATGAGGCTAAAACCAATCCTCAAAGATCTAAGAGCATCTCCAATGGGGGCAAACTGAGCATGCAAATCACCTGAAAAGGGGGTTTTGGCCACTTGCCACGCGACATGTGGCTATTCGCCCATGTAGTGTGGGAGGCTGGACGAATCCGCCTGTAAAATCACTATTCACATGGACTAATCGCCTAGCCCATTGGAGATGTACTAAGAGGCATAAGTAACAAAACAAACCCTACCCAGTAATGTAACTTCGAGTGAGAAGGTAATCATCAAGCTTCTTCAGGCCAGACGAAGAGTTGACACCATAAAATGTGACTGCCATTTCTGCATGCATACATACCCAAGAAAAACTAAATGCTAGCTCTCCTGATTAATACAAAACCACTCTAAAAGCAATCTAATCAACTCATTAAGCTTAATTCAAGCTAAACCTATCTTCTATTAGAAACAGTGATGTAATCAACTAATCATGCTTGAAACAAAAGAAAAGCACTCAGTAGACTAAATGGGTCTAATTCTAATGATTCCCCAAAGCACAATTCTCAGGATTGAACATGAACCCACAACCCAAACTACTCTAACTTGGCATAGAACCTACAAAAATCACTTCTTTGATGATGGGTATTGGGTAATGAAGATCATAAATCAACATATCAGACTAGAATTGAAGAGCTCCAAATGATCCAGACAAATGCAAAAAATGAACAAATCAAAATCTTTACTCCAAAAGTCAGTGATACCAAAGAATTCAAACAGAACTTGTCACCTGAATGCTCAACACGGCCTGGAGCGGCGGCGGAGGAGGAGGCGCGGGATCGGAGGATAGGATACAGGAATTAGGAACTGGAGTGACTGTCTTGGATGGTCGGAGTATATACCATAGTACAGAAGATTTGGTAATATCGGCTAAAAGTGAGGGTGTAATAGTAATTAGATGCGCTTCTCATCGCGTCGAGCAGTTTCTAGAGAAAGCAAAGACGACAGGGCGAAAGATGAAACGACAGAGCGTTTTGACTTGCTCTGGATCAGTATTTCACCATGCTCGTGATGCACATGCCCCTTCACCACAGCCTGAGATAGAGCCGTGAAGGGTAATAATTGTACAGTGAGCAAATGTGAGGCTTGTTGTCACGATTCATAATTGTAGATCACAGGATTGAGGACCTGTCCGAATTTACTAAATAAAATAAGTAATCAATTTCTATTAGCTCTTAGTTTTGACAATTTTTCTCCGATAGTAAATTACCAATCAGAGCTATTGTTGTGGATTGATTCCGTCCCTGTCCTCGTCCTTGATTATGTTGGAAAAGCAGCAACATCGAATCGAATAACCGAAAAAACGTCTATCAATGTGTCGAATCTACAAGTCTTGAAGACACCGTTGACAGATTTCTCGATGCTGACAATGGACAGAATCGATAAAATTCCGTCTATTGAAATTGTTGACCGGCGAATCAGCCAGCGCCAAATGGCGATGCCTTTGGAAAAAGGGAAAATAATTAACAATCGTTTCTCCGGATATAAAAAACGGTGTCTGCGTCTTCCTGCTCACCATTGACCCAAGTCTGTCGTTCTCACCTCTGCTGATTCTTCTCCGTTGAGGTTCTCAACCCAACAGAATTCTTTGCCAGCAATTGCAGCAGCTAAAATGCTAAACACGAATCTCCGGCAATAACAACCACAGTTTCTCCTCCCAACGCCATCTCCAGACTCGCCATTGTCGATCGCAGCTTCTTCGTCCAGTCAGTCCGTCGAATCCTCATATCCCGACCTATGGCGTACCCCAACCCGAATCTGCCACGTGGGTTTAACGGCTAATGAGAGTATGTTCCCGATTCGCAGTTATATTCCGACAACCGGGACGGTGATGCCTTTTGGGGGGACCCCTACATGTCACTGCCCGTTTATTCTCCGTACACGACCTATATGCATACACCGTTCACCAGCCCTAACACCTCCCGATGAACTCTTTGATTCCATACATGCCAATTATTTGATGCCATTGTCGGGAATATCTCGTCCGCCGCTAATCATAAGCATGAGGGTGCCCCCGGCTCGGTTTCCAGCCGAGCCTTCGCAACCCTCAAGTTCCAGCTGACCTCGGATGAATCGAAAATGGACCCTGAGGAGGAGGTTGCACTAGTCAGTGCAAGGTTCAATTACTCCAAGGACTCCATTCAAAGGGTCGAAAAGACCGCTTAGAGTTTATGGGAGAACATCAAGAGGGATATCGTTACCATGATCTGGGAAACCTCGTAGACGGTGCAGACGGCAAAGAACTACAAGAAACACTAGACTGTGACGAATCGAAAGGTGATGAAGTTCTAGGGGTGCTGGTCCGACTTCAAACATATCTACCAGAGTGGGCGCTCGGACGACCATATCATGGTAGATGTCGAGAGGGAGTATGGAGATAAGTACGAGCAGGAGTTCACGTGGAAGAACTGGTGGAACCATGTGAGGGATAAGACCTGGAGGCACCAGTTTGAGAATGAGACTTCTGGACCACTGACAAGTTCATCGGCAATGCGTTGAGTGGCCCAAGTGTATCTCGGACCCCAGAACATTTGGAATGGGGACTCTTCGGTCTGGAACGGGGACCCCAATATCAGAGAGATGGACATTCCTATTGTTGTTGCTGCCAAGGCCGATGAGTTTCCTAAACTTATACACAGACGCTACCTTGAAGACCAAAAGGCGTCCAAGGCAAGGATGGCTTGGGAAAAGAGCAACGGACTGGCCGTCGCGGAGTTGGATCCGCACTTGGCCAAAAACTTG
>JAYMTN010000897.1:0-14362 GCA_036897425.1 Erodium trifolium | reverse complement strand
GCTGCTTCAGAATCCTAATTCCTTATACTTGCTTATTGTTTTTAGTTTATCTAGATGTTGGTAGTATCATTTAAGGATTTCATTAAAAAGATTGTTTTGAAATCATATTAAAGTTCCTTGTACTTGTGAAAGTAGCTAGTCTCTTACAAGATAGGAAAATGGCTCTGTCTGAAATATTGAACCTGATTCTTGTAACTTTTACCCTTCCGCAAAGATGCATCTTTTTTGCTTATTGCGTTTGTAATTCTAATGCCATAGATATTAATCGAAAGGTAGTCTAATGCCACGACTTTGCAACAGATACAATATCAATTAATATTATTTTTCAAGAACATATTCTTGAGATTTTAAAAAATTAAGGGTATTTTTGTCTTTTGTTATCAAAATAGAATATAGTGAGAAAATTTGAAAGTTCGGTGTAGTTAAGTGAGAAAATTGTGTAGTTAAATGAGAAAGGTGTCAAGATCAATGTACTTTTGTGAGATTATCCATTATAAAAATGATGAGATGATGACGTCACCATCTCATCTCTTCTCTGAATCATCAAACTGGTATAGGTTCAAAGCTTTGACGACGACGAAGAACTCAGACAACTCATTGATCTTAATGACAAGGACCAGTCACTGACCATGGTCTCGTGCATGTCATCTTGCCTCACGACGTCCAATGCTTAACGAACTCGCTGGCAGAGCTCATTCCCGATTCCTAGATCTGGACTAACTCACCGGCGGAATCACGTGGTGGTAGTGTTGCCGAAGAAGGTAGGGCGCCGACTGATCTCATGGTGTTGCTGTTACAGAACGAAGCTAGGATGCCAAACGAAGCAGGATCGGAGGAAGAAGCTTGGAAGAATTCGACGAACGATTTAAAGAGACGGCGGGCGAGCTAGGGATGCCTGATAAACAGAGATGCTGGGCGAGCTTAGGATACCGAACATGCGGAGATGCCGAACGAAATCGGGCTGCCGGATTTGCAGAGACGTCGGAGAAACTGTTGAGTTGTTGTCGGATTTACAAAGACCTCAGACGTAGTCAAAGCCATATTTGCATTCTCGCCGGTCCTTTTTCTTTATTTTTTTAATAATAATTTTTTTATTTTCTATTTTTTTTATTATTAATAGGGACAAATGTGTCATTTAAAAAGTAGAATATTCCGTACATTTTGATGGAATATTCTATCAATTTCCATCCATTTTAATGAAACGTAAAAGTTTTTGACATTTCCACATTCATAAGGCAGCCCATAGCACATTATATTTATTTATTTGGGCAGTTAATTGAATGCACCCAATTTATAAGGGCACATTTTAGCAATTCCCCTATAAGTATATAACAATAATAGGCTGCTTAAAACAGAACAAAGTTGTTTGGAGTATACTGAAGTAGGTGTTGGCTGTTGAGAGTGTCTTGAAGCAAGAATAAATCAATATAGACTGATCTAATTATGACTATGTTTGGAACGACAAATAAGTTAGCTTATAGAGTTTTAACTTGGTCAATAAGCTCATTGCTAAGTGTTTTACAAGTCATTTCATAGAGATTATGAGCTCTCTTTTATAAGCTACTAGAACAAGCATTTGAAAATAAGCTTTTTATTTAGGATAGTTTCTCATAATATTTTCCTATTAGACCCTTTCCATTTGGGTAAATTCACATGTTATTCCCATTGATATTCTTAACTACTTCAGTCCTGTCACACTTACCTATTTAAAAAAATAATAACCCTAAAATAGAAATAAATTACGTATTATTTAGGAACAGTGTAATTCTTTTGTGACGTACGCAAACACGTTCATTTCAGTTTTTTTGTTGTGATATATGAAAATGTATGCATACGAAGTTTTATGCAATAATAATCATTCTGTAGTTTTCTACATTTTGACTAATTATATTTCAACTTTCATCTATTAATTATTTAAACATTTATCAACTTCAACGTGTAAGTGAATTTGATTTTACATATATACATACATGCCATTTTACACATATTAGTTGAACAGCTATCAGCTAGCTTATCAGCTATGTACTAACCTATTAACTTGTCATGCCAAACATAGCCTATGTAGTCATGGTCAGTGTTGTTTAGTATCTGTACATATTGTATTGTAGATGCCTTAATTTTTATGACGCTAATATGCCATTTGACTATTCTCTCTTTATGTGTGATTGTCCATCTTGCAGGTGCCCTGCTTGCCAAAATTATAAGGTCATTTGTTGTTTTTTATCATTACAATTTCTCAATACACACACACACACATACAATCTTTTGAATACTCTATTTTGCTTGCTGCCTTCTATTATACAGCCACAATATGAAAAAGTTGCCAGGCTTTTCAACGGACCTGATGCTGCCCATCCAGGAATTCTGCTGATGACAAGGGTAGATTGTGGATCAAGGGTATTTAATTATGTTCTTTTAAGTTTTTCTTTCTATTTGGATGTACTATTTTTGAAGTCATTTAGTCATATTCTTGGTTAGTCAATGTTTTCTTGATATTTAGTTTTTGACTACAAAAACATTATCAGTTCTCCAAAATATAAATGCTGGTAAGAGTTCTTTTCCCCACAAGATACTTGGGTTGTTGGAAACTCTTAAACAACATTGTAGAATATTCATTGTGTTATAACTTACTTGGGGATAAAATAGGCATAATTACTTTGCATATCTTTGGTTTTGTATTTAGTTGGTTCAGTAGTCCAGGCTTGAGTAATTAAAAGTTGGCTCTCATCGATAACTTGAAACTAAAACCTGGTTTATATGCAGAGTGGCACAACTTATAAATTAACGTGCAAAGAAACAAATTTTTAACATCCTTCAGGAAATTTCTTTTTTCAATAGTGTGCAATCATTATAATTAGAAGGCGTAAAACTTGTTAAGAAGCCCTTGGAATGCCTAGTATTATTGAAGTACTCCACTTGTTACAACTGTCTGCCCTAAAAAATATTTTAGCTTCCTTTAATTAGGGTTCTATTACAGAATTGGGCAAGCAGATATATTAACTATGGGTGAGGAAATATTGCTATCTTCTCTCTGTTGTGTTCATTTTGAGTGTGTTCTATAGAAGCTGTGTTCTTTTTATTTAGACATTTCTTTCTAGTATATTGCACTGATGCTCATTTTATGGGTTATCTTTAGATGAAAGGGATCTCAGCCCAAATTTCGTGTAAATCTGTTAACATTGAAAAAAAGTGCAACTTTTGGTTTTGGAAACTATGGTAAATTTCATAGACTTTTTGGATAAGTGAAAGTATTGTTGTATACATGAGGAATTCTAGGACATAATAATATAAGATACTATGCTTCGCGTATGATTTAGTACCAGGCCTTCTGTCATCAAGGGAGTATATACTAAGAAATGAATTGCCTATTATTGTGGCATTTCTGTGATAAAACATTGGATTTAATCTTTTCCAGCCATTTTGGTTGGTTTCAGTTAGTCTAGTATTTATGGATTGGTCCTTAATTCTTTTGTTCACTTGACTGACAGCAGAGGTAAGTACTAAAATCTGTTTTTTCCCCTTTTAGTCATTATCCTATACTCCCAAATTTGTTGCCAGTTTTCTCTTTATAGATTGAAGTTTTTCTCTTTTGCTTAAATATAATTTTACACTAGTTTTGATTTGTTGAGAAAAAGTATGGCTTTGTGGTTAGCCATTCTTTTCACTTGCCGGGCAGCACAGATAAATACTAAACTTTGCTTCAAGTTTTCTGTGAGTCAATATCCTACGCTCTTTTGGGGGCCTGCTTCTAAGTTTGTTGCTGGTAGTTATGATCCTCGAAAAGCTGAAAGAGACTTTCTTGTAGTTGATGAGGGAAGGACGGCTGATCACTTGCTTAATTGGATCAATGAGCAATTGGGCAGGTATGAATATTCTCCCTCTGTTGCTTACATTAATGAAATGCTGACATTGTATTTTAAAATATTCATATAGCTGATTATCGTTAACAAATTTGAGGGTCTGATATGGTCTGTCTTCATGTCAAGTGATTAATTGTGAAAAATGGCTTTCATTTGCTGCTGCAATCTAAAATATCACCACTTTTTCTAAGCCTTTGGAAATAGCCCAGGAATCATTCTCACTGCTATACGTTCACCATTCTATAAAAGTTTATCTTTAGTACCCCTTTTGTATTGGTAACACACCTTTTGTATCCCTATGTTTAAAAATGTTGAATAATAGTCCCTACGTTTTGGTAACCATCTTCTGTTTTGACATATAGATACATCCTTTTGAAGATGGGCCTGAATAAACTTCTTTAATAGCTGCCAAACTGAGCCCAAACAATAGTTCCTCAGAAACTGATCTCTTATGGACTCCATTTTCATCTTAACAAAACTGGGCATGAATGACTTGATACTCAGCTATACTATCCCATTTATGCCTAAATGTATCTGAAAACTGAAGCTAATGTCTGAAAAATACTTCTTGCCGATGCAACAAATTGGTTGTAGCGAACACTCATTTCAACTTGAGCAATTATTCATCATTAGGCAGCAGCAAGTACTTTAATGACTATAGAATCCTTTGCTCCATCTTATAGTTTCACATTTTTTATCCCACATAAATTGGGTGTTAGTACTTTATGGGCCAGATCGTGTCGCTTTGTCCTTACGTTTGTGCATTTTTATGGTAGCATATAATTCTTCAAAAAAGAAAACATATGACCATTTATGATCCTAACATTATAGACCATTTTGGCTACTATACATGGGTCAATGAATTCATGTATATTCCTCAATAAGTTCATTGCATGTGAAGGTGGTATAACTTTATTCCCTTCCCCTAGGCATGAAGTTAAAATTATTTTTATGACTATAGAATCCTTTGCTCCATGTTATGCTTGGGATCCATATGTGGTAGTAGTATTTATCTAAAGTGAAACTTCTTCTTTATGAATACTGTTAGATGGCCCTATTGTAGCTGAAATATTGTTCTTGTTTGTACTCACCGATGCTATTCCCCCTAATTGCAGCTCATACGACCTGGATGATCAGAAATTTGGGAATGTTCACCCGACAATTTCAGATTTTACCCAGGTTTTTCATTTACTTTATCACTCCCATAGTCAATTTTAATATGAAATTGAGGTATTAATTTCTGCAATGCATGGCTTATGAAGATAGCACAGGCTATTTTTGATGTTGAGGAGGCAACAGCCACTGCATTTGATATCATATTTAAACAAAATGTATATACTCTTCTCTTGTTCTTCTTTGTTTTGTTCCCATTATCTTTTATCTGGATGTGTAGGCCTATGTATGTGTGTCTGACGTACATGTGTCTATTAGCATATGCATATTCACACATCAGATCTATGCATGTTACGCAGATGATAAAATCTGAAACTCGGGCATCAATAATAAATTTCCTTCAATTGTTGGTGGTTCATCACCCATCGAGGAGGTAAAAACCATTCCCTCGGATGTGCTATTTACTTACAATCTGCTGCTTCCCTCGTCTCACTCTGGTTATTGTCTAGGTGTCGGAGGGGAAGTGCTGAAATACTTGTTAACTTTGATGATTTGTTCCCGCTAGATATGATGTCCTACAACAAACTGGAAGATCTTCACATCGGTGAAAAGAAGGGTGCACTGGAAAATGTACAAATTTGTGGAAAAGAATTTCCTCGTGGACATTGGGTGAGCATTTAAAATTGCAGTCACTCTCACACTTATGCTCATATAAATATTACCGCTGGTCCTCCAACAATTCACACATATTATACTGGATCACCAACTTTTTTAAATCACCAACGATCCTCCAACTACTTGATTCCATCATCATTGCCTGAACATGTATTCTGTCAAACTTAACAGAGTAACTAACATTGTCGAGCTTGGTGATGATATTGAAATTGAATAGTTGATCATTGGTAATTAAAAAAAAGCAGTTGTGGGATCAAGTTTGATTTGGGTATATTGGTTAAGGATCACTTATAACTTCATCCCTATTCAAAAAGATACTTAATGTGTTTTTTTATTCTATATAATCTAATATGCTGTAATTTAAATTCTGAATTTTAATAGATACGACTTTATGATGGAAAAAATTGTAATTTTAGGTTTTAGTTATATTTGTTAATTTGACATGTGATTATTTCTTGTTGTTCTTCAGTACAGTTATTTAAACTAAATGTTTTTTAAGAGTATAAAACTTGCAAATTCTTTTATTAGTTGCAGGCGTTATGTTGGCCTTTTAGTATCTTTTGGAACATATTATTATTATATTCCATGTCATATAACCATGTGTGTTGTCAGGAGTTGTTTAGGAACAAATTTTATGCTTACTTTCATTTGGTCCACCTTAAATCATAAATTAGGTTCAGAATACACCAGCTAGCAATAGCCATAATTTTGGCATTACTCCTTGCACATCTTAGTAAGGATTAATATTTGTTTCTTCTTTGCCTTCATTATCTTCATGGCATACTTGGTAATATAGTATTGTGTTATTCAAAGTCGGTACTTATCTTTTTTGTGTTATCATTTTGATGTTATTTTGCAGATGTTTTGCAGTGGCAGTAGAAATGATACCAGGGGTTTTAGGTAACTAATATTCCCTTCATTTCTAATTCGGTTACAGTTTTGTACTTGCTCGCCACATATGCAAGTTTCATTTAGTAGAATCCCCTGTTGTTTATTTATATACTATACAAGCACACAAATAACTAGTACATATGAGTGTTTTTGACATTCTCGACAACATTTAAATTGTTTTAATAACTGAAACAGTTGTGGCTTTCTTTGATTTTCTTATTACACATGTCTGCAGTAGACGGTAGCCACTGTCCATGGCTCTGACTCAATTTTCATGTGATTTCTATATGGTTGCTTATAGAAGAATCAGGGTTTTAGAACATTCTTCACCCCCTTTTAATAGATTTATATATTGAAATAGAGAAGGTAATTGTGAGGATGATAGTTGCAGTAATCACTTCATGTCATCATCTCAAACACAGATGTCAATGAATATTTTTTTGAAGGTTAGCTACTATATTATCAGCGTCCTTACAAATTGCTCCCTAAGTTGTCTTTCATGTTGTTTACATTTCCAAACTTCTGCTTTAAAGGCTTTTGTAGTTTCCTTCAAAGTTCAGTCTTCTTGGTTTAACAAATTAATTACATTCTTTTGCAGCTGTGGGTTGTGGGTTCTATTGCACTCACTCTCTGTGAGAATAGAGGACAGAGAGAGCCAAAATGCATTCATGGCCATATGTAATTTTATCCATGACTTCTTTATGTGTGAGGAGTGTCGCCAACTGTTTGATGGAATGTGCTCAAGGTAAATGCAAATCAATAAGTTTGTGAAGTCCATACAAACTCCTTTTTGCCTGACTTACTGTTTTTTAATGTTCAGCGCATCCATTCCTTTCAAGAAAACACATGACTTTGCACTTTGGTTGTGGAGTGCACACAATAAAGTAAATGAGAGGTTAATGAAAGAAGAAGCATCTCTTGGAACCGGCGATCACACGCTCCCAAAGATTACTTGGCCCCCAAGCCAGCTGTGCACCTCATGTTATCAAAATGGTAATAACAGAAGTAGTCAGATTGACTGGAACCAGGAGGAGGTGTTCAAGTTCTTGACTAGTTATTATAGCAAAGCGCTCGTATCTTCGAACAAGGACAAGGATCTTGATGAGAGTGAAACGAATAGTAAGGTTGTTGAAGAAGGGCCAACAAATGCCGTTGTGGTGCCAGTGGGAGCTGCATTGGCAATAGCTCTAGCTAGCTGTGCGTTTGGAGCCTTGGCTTGCTTCTGGCGTGTCAAGCAGAAGAATAGCAAGTATTACCACCAACTACACTCTTTAAAGAACATATGATCATTTGGGGGTAATGAACTCTTTCAAAAAATATATAAATAGGGGAAGATAAAGAGAAATATATGCATCTTAAGAGATTCGAGTTTTTTTTGTTTTTTTTTTTGTAGTTTGAGTTCAGTGGGAATGCAAATTATAGTTTTTTTTTAGCAATTCTTCAACATACTTGTTGAAGACTTATGGACTCTACTAATCCTAATCTGATGACTGGAGGAGAAATGATATTCACTTATCTTAGTGCATGCCTCATTTAAGATTTTATCATTTCGTTTCTGATGAAAATAATAGGGAGGCTGGATAGCTTCTGTCTAGATAGAATCTGTTTCTTCTTCATTGGTTATACCAAGAGTTTTGATTCCATCAGGCCTTCGAGCTCTTTGTAAGTGTTCATGGATAGAACAATACAGAGAACATGTAATGTAGAAGTGGTATTTTAATTTTCATTAATTACCCTCATATGCATTTTTTTTTGTTTCTTATGAGACGCTCGAAAAAGGATTTGTATTTTTTGTTGGGAAGCTGAGTTTAGTCAACCTGAGCTTTCACTTTCTATCAGCATTGTGATCACCCAAAACCATAAAAGTGACAAATGATATGTTTCAACTTCGGTTGATTACTGAAGAGGTGCCAAGTACAAGTAATGCTTATATAGAGGGTGTAATATACACAGTTATTGTATAGCATGCATCAGAGAGTAGTTTGACCAATGACCTCTGCATAGCATCTAAAAATATCTACAGTACTTGCTGCATGTTAAAGGAAGGATGCTTAGGAGCTGAATTTTCACTATTCTTCTCTAATTGCAGGATACACATGAAACTATCTTCATTTACCATCAGACACAAGGTTGATTATGCAGCTTCTTCATCAGAGGAACTGAAGGAGGAGCGAGTGAGCTCCTAATGGATCAAACAAACGAATCAACATCGAGTTTCACAACACAGATGCTGTGGCAAGGAAGTAACTTACCTGCAATTGTCGCCGACGGTGGACAGCAGTGACCAATCTCACCATAACATAAATAGGAAGGATAATGCCAACAGTTCTTAGAAACAACAACTGCCAAACAAAGTTGGAAAAGGTAAGCAAAGGAACAATTTCATATCAGTTTTTACTTAAAAGATAATAATTGTACCGTAAATAATGGGAATGAGTAATCGTTGTTGCTGCCAATTATGAAGGGAAGAGTGTGTCTCAAGATAAGAAGAACCGTGAACTGCACATAGCAAGAAAGTGAGGTTTGGATCTGATGAAATACGCGATCTCTTCTTCTACAAATCTTTCATAGTTTCAAATAAATGTGTGAGGGAGAGATTACAATTATGGCAACTGCACGACAGCAAATCAAGCTTCGAGTTGTGGAAGGTGAAAAATCAGTGTACTCAGTATCAAGGAAACTCCGATCACTTGAGACCATTGTGATAAAATGGGGACTATTCAAGTTCCTGCTGGTAATCTCCCAATTTCCCCTGCTGATATTGAAGCAGATAGACGTAAAAATGTATGTCCTGGACTAGCAGCTGAAAAAGAATCCAAGGATCACCTGAAGTTCATCGGAATACGCCCAATTTGAAATAAGGGAGGTGGTGCCGTGTAACCTGATTTGAACGGCTGCAACCCATTTCAGAGTAAGAAAAGATGAATTCAATGGCACATAAGCATAGGCTAGAGTTGAGTTGATGAACACTGTACCTGGTGGCATATCTCACACATGGTGTCACCCTTCTCATTGCACCACTTCTGTACACATATCCGGTGAGCATACTGCAATTACCATACCAGAGATCATGGTGATGAAATGCGCTTTGAACTATAAACATTGAATAAAAAGCGACATTAAGACCTTCAAGGTGCCGCAGCAGGAGCAAGGAGTCTCCATATTAGAGTCATGCCCTTCGTCATGGCATATCCTGCACTCCACCAATTTACCAGCAAAATCCGTCTCATGTAACTGCAAAGCCCGGTTCCTACTCTCGATTGCAGCTTCCAATGTTGATTCTGTGAGCAACCGGTCTACGAGTAACACAAAGTGATCCCCCATCCTGAAACAATACTACCAGTGCCTTGGAAGAAACCTTGTGCTTCACCCTGTCAACAAAGCCCCATCCCAATTCTAGTTATATCAAGTGAAAATCCCTGGCCATTATTTGACATAAATGGGGACTCTTATCATTCAGAAACATCTCAGCATGGGACATCCTCAAAGGTCAAGGTTGAGGACAAAGACCATTAAATGCCGGAAATCAAGGCTGAGAAATGGGTGGAATCACCTCCTCAGCCATTAACTACACTACAAAATCAAAAGCTTACCCAGATGCACAAGAACAATTTATATAGTTTTTTTTTATCATAGAAGTTTTATAAGGCCTTAATCTCAAAATGAGACTTAGGGCACGAGGACAAACTAAAACCATGAACTACAAAAGAAATGGAAAAACCAAACCAAACTACAGGACAACGAAAAGAAAAGCACGGAGCACAAACAGAACGAAATAACATACCCATTAGCCTAACATACCCAAACAATATGAAATTGACCCGTTGAAGCTCCTACAACTCATTACCGACAGAAATCGGGACACAAACCTTCCCAACTCAGAATTCCATCCCCTCCTCAATCCCCCACCAAGGGAACACAAAGTCAAAACAAAGAAGAAAAGGCTTTGGACCTAGATAAGAAAGAGTGAAATGAAGCAAACCCAGATGCCAGAAAAGAGAGAACAACGTACCATTCTCAAATCTCAATTCAATACTCAAAGTTGTGCAACACACAAGCATGAGGATACAAATGGATTTGACAGAAGATAAAGTTTTGAAGAAGAAGATCTTACAAGAAATGGACCGCATTTAAGAAAAGCTTTCTCCGAAACAATAAACCTTGAAACTTGTATCCATGAAATCTGTTCCGGGGATGGATGAAGCAAGAGATTGAGTGCCAGAAAGCTTCTTAATTTACAATGACAATCTGTTTATCCACAATTAAACCACACAAATAGGCGATAAATATTCACTCTTTTCTTTTTCCTTCGATCAATTTCTGGTCTCTCAGCGTAAACAAAAATGTCCAGTGGAGACAATATATTTTGATTTAAAAAAAAGTACTGGGTGGATGAACACAGGTGCTTTTTGTACATTTCTTATTAATAGGATCCGGGAAGAACATGATCCCACATAATATCAGTTATTGATGACCAAACCCTTAAATAAAATTTAAATAGTATTATTCATTTTATTGGAACAATATAGTTAGTACTCATGAGATGGGTCATTCTAGTATTATTGGTGTTTAGTTGAACAACCATTTATAGGGTTTGTGAATGTGATGTGCATAATGATTAAAAAGAAATGGGACTTGATTCATTGGCTTACTAAATTCGACTAAACTATGTTGTTGAAGACCCATTAAGTTGGGAGACATCCTTGTTTGATTGTGATTTGGGCTTGACTTAATAATGTACAAGGAATAATGTACATGCTTAATCATTCTACTTTTGATTTAACTAATTAGGTGTTTGAATTAGGATAATGCGACTCCAATTGGTCAATGGATTATAGGTGGAGTTGCATCAATATTATGGTTATGGAGTTGAGTAGGTTTCATTTCATTAACCAAGTTAGCTATAACCACTCCCAAGTATGCCGGAATAGGTTCCCTTTTGAGCCACAGTTTAGTTACATTTACTTCCGAATTTTAATCATTGTGTATTCCGGTCTCTTTGTTTTCTAAAGGGAAATATTGTATAAATTAAAGATAACGGCTCGAAGGTTTTGAATCTCGCGATCCGTAAGTTACAAATTGAATCCGAAAACAAATACTAGATATATAGGAAATAAAAATCAGGATACTTGCCAAAAAATAATCATAGATTTTTTGGGTCGTGAACGTTATCGGATGAGTGACGACCATCTAGATATACTCACTAGGAGATCAGGTAGGAGGCTTGATTGGCCCGTCCTTATTGAGCTGGCGTGGTGCAACTGGGTTTTCTCCTATTTTGGTTTACAGCGTTTGGCGTCCACCCCTGATATTTGTGAGAACGTCCTGGATTATTAGTGTGTTGTAAACTAACTGATCTGTTGGGAGTCAAATGAATACATAATGGTGTCAGTGCCACCCGCAACATGGTGGTTGGGAGGTATCAACCCAACCCAACCCAACCACCTATCTCTAAAGTTATCATTCGGATTTCTGCCTCTCGCCTACTGCACCGTTACCATTACCATTTCCCCTATCCCCGTGGTGGATCCTCTATATTCAGGTCTAGGGGATTAGGTTCCTTTTGGAATGCTCGACCTGATGTCATCGCCAATCTCGAAGGTGTTATCTTCCTTCTGTCGCTAGATGTGATCATGTTAATCTCAATTCCACTATATGTCAACCGTCAGTATATGTCTCTTTGTCTTTTCAACGACTGACATTACCTTTACCGCAAAGACGACTATTCGTTAGGAACCCACCTCCTTCACCGTGACCATAAAAAATCATTCCCGCAATCACAAGGAGCTGCATCACCTCAGCCATAAGAAACATCATCGTTGTGACAACGAAGTCGTGCCACCATGGTAACAAAACAGTACATCTTCGCGGTAATAAGAAAGCCCTAACTACAAGGGAAATCACCGAGAAGAAAATCCCATAAGCTCGGCGCTGACACCCATCACATCGTTCTGGTCCGAAGACCAGACTTCTTTTTTATCGTCCAACCGTCACCACACTGAAGGTAGGAGCAAGCTCTAACTGTCATGTGAAAATTGATAGAGAAACATACATGAGAGGCCTTTCTATTCCGGTCTTAATATGCAGTTATTTATTATACTTTGATGTCAAATATGATGTTTGTTTTGATCTACTATCAAAGTATCCCAATTTCACCCTTCAGTCATCTTTTTTTAATCAAAATATTATATAATTTGGAGATCAAATTTAAATATTTGTATTGTATTTTAATTTAAATGTATCACGTTCCCAAAGGAACATCCTAACGGTCGAGACCAAAATCTCCAAGTAAAAGATATTGAGTTTGATTCGGACGGGACAAATAACTGGATTTAGTACAGATTTACGTATACTTATTGTTACGTAATGTATTATATATTACAAAATATATCAAAAATTGAAAGAAACTCTTATATGTTATTTTATAACTAGATTAAAATATATTAAGTCTCTATAAAACTGAATTAGAACAAAAATAACATTTAGGATTAAATATTAAAATATTGACATTCTTTTTTTTTATCAGCTGTTTTTTTTATAGACCTAATTTCCATAATGGAAATAAGGCCAAGGGATAACCCTCAACAACAGTCACTTACAAACAAAGGCAACATCTGGAGGTCCCTAATACAAATCGAGTAAGCAACAAACCCAAACACCCCAACAAGGGGAAAACAACAAACAAACCTTCCCAAACAAGGGGAAACAATAAACCAGATCTACAAATCAGATAAAACCATACTAGAACAACTTAAGCCAACAAGGGCCAAAACCGATAGACAAGAAAATAAAACACCGAAGTAAACCCAGAAATCACCGAACAAAAGAGGAGAGAAATGAAATCCCCAAAGCCAAACCAAGTACCCCTAATCGAAGGCAAGTCCAATAATTGACCCCAACCTGAAAGAACCTCGACTCACTCTCAGCTCATCGAAACCGAAGTTAAGATTCCTCCAGCCAACACAGAAAGTGAATCCCCAAAATGGCAATGAGCCAGTAACAAATTGCTACCGAGAATAGGTCGAGAATAACAATTCAGGAGGGATCGAGAACCGGCAAAACCAATATCCCAAACCTAATCCCCCCAATCAATATGTAAATCCGGCCAGCACCGAAATAGATCTACAAAATTAATTGGACGGGGAGAGAGTCTGGGACAGAGGCATACAAGCTAAGACAGGGGTAACTTACCAAACTGTCCTTCTCGAGCCAAGCAAAGAACCACCGATGTCCCCCCACTCCGATCTGTAGCAGTCAGATTCCGACAAAGGCTGCACCCGAACAAGAGGAGCGAGCTTGTAGGAAGCAGGAACGAAGGGGCAAGCAAGGGCACTGCTCCGGCGATAACCCGACAGCAGATCTGAGATCCGAGGCGCTCCACAACCACCACCCAACCGAAAAGCTCCGAAACCAGATCTTAGAAGATCAGAACCCACAACCGGGCCACAACGAGGCCAAAAGGCCATACCGACAGAGACAACTCAGAGAGGAGGAGAAGCAAGAGAAAATCGAAACCCAGAAGAAGGAAAATAGAGAAGGAAGGTAGATATACGACCAACATCACCAGATCGGTGAGGAAGGATCTCCCACCTGTAGATCTGACCAATCCAACGGTGAGAAGGAAAGGCTCGGAGGCGAAAAACGGAGGGAGGAAACAGCGGAAGTTCGAGATGAAAGAAGAGGAGGAGAAGGAAAGGTGAAAAACGGGTGAGGGGATAACCACTGGTGACTCCCATGACCGGAGCCGAGGGAGCCACCGGCGGCGGCATCAAAGAAGAAGAGGGGGGAGTTTAGGGTTTCTGAAATGTCTAGAGAGAAGGAGG